>JAQJVL010009339.1:0-16356 GCA_035578905.1 Stictocephala bisonia
ACTTTTTCTAGTATCACTTAACATTTAAAATAAAAACCATAAATACTACTGTACGAGTATTAGGTACTACACTGTGAGCGCGTATTTTGTGTTGTTGCGTCTGTGAGGTTTTATGCTTTTATAATATGAACAACATCTACTTTGGATGTTTACAAAGTTTCCCATTGTCGAAACAAACATTAACAGGCCGGTCCATATGCGTGAACAATTCATCAGCTGTTCTTACAGGATAATATAATGTCTCAGGGTAAATCTAATATTCACTGCTATTATGCACTGCTACGGTGTGCGGCCACTAGATGCTGCACCTCTATGCTGGCAATCTGTGCTGATCTCTATGCTACCACTACACTTCATATCGACTTTCTGTGCCACCACTATTATTGAAAGGGTACCAACATTACTCATTATTTTTCTAAATTACATCTGAAAATAGCCAAGTTTACAAAGAACTTAATCTCCAATCAGAGCTATATTATACTTTTTTATGAAGATGAAGGTACTGAATCGAAAAGGAATCAGTTATTAAGAAAAGTTAATACATTAAAAATAGCCTAGAGATTAGTGATTTGAAAGGAGACTACTTCTGCAAAATGGAACTGAACATCACCTGATATCGTGTTTCGGCATTTGTTATCCTCGTGATTCTATATTCAGGAATAACTATGAAAACTGTAGATTTAATATATGCTGCAGTAATAATTCATATTTATCAATTTAAAATGTTAAGTCGGGAAATGTTTTTCTAAACATATTTTGTACTACTCTTGAATATTCAAGTTAATATGTTTTGGATTGTTCTACAGCATCATATAAAGAAGCAAAACTAAGTTCCGTTCGGTTATTCAATTAATAATATATTTCTCTTATGAAAATTGCTTAATGAATAAAGGGAGATTGTAGGAAACATTCCACAGTCGGCTGATATCCAGTTGCACCGGCGGTCAAAGGAATTTCCACGGGTCAAAACATTCCTCCGTCCGAAAAGTGTCCAGATGCACCGGTGGTCAAAATCTACCCACCTCAATTATCCCCGCTGCAAATTCCTTCGACCGCCGGAGCCGGTGCAATTGGAAGGCCCCTTCCTTCCCCACCCCACTACATTTCTTCAAACATAGTTTATAAGTGTTTAACAATTTCGCAATGAAATATTCTATCAAACACTTGCCGATGTTTCGTGGCACATACTAATGGTAGACCATAGCAGGTTCTAACTAATAAATATGGTAACTATGTATTTAATGTTTAATTTTGTGTTTATCCGTGGCAACACTAACATCTTGACATTGCAAAATAAATTTTACCAGGAATGAGGCTATACCTTTACTCACACTTATGGAGCATTGACATATAAACCGTTCAACGTTATAACGTAAAACAATGCTAACCTAACCTAACCTAACCTAACCTAACCTAACCTAACCTAACCTAACTTAACCTAACCTAACCTAACCTAACCTAACCTAACATGACTCATGTCATAACAAAGGGTGTGGAATTTGGCACGGTCAGCTTGGGGTTACTGTACTAGGAATCCGGCCTGGTTGGACTTTCCCGGCTCATGTCATAAACAAGGGCCTCTGGTGCAATTGGAACACCCCCCAAAAGGGGCTCCGGTGCATCTGGACACATCAGTTTGGGGCCGATCCCTAACCCCGGTGCAATTGGAAATCTCCCCCACAGTCTGTTCACGTTAAGAATGAACGTGGAAAAATACAATTGATTGCCTGTGAGTGTTTTAGTATAACTATATGGTTTACTGTTTACACTAATGTTTATTTTATAAGACACGCCAATGTTTTAACTGTAACAAGCTCTTTTGTGAATTATATTGATAACGGTTTTTGTTTAATATAAATTATTTGTTATACTTATTTATGGATATCATTTGTTTTTTAAGGCCAAAATTAGTTACGCATTATTGCTGTGTAACCTCGAAATATCATTCTGATTCAATCCATACGTTATAAACCTAACCTATAAAAAACATGTCCAACCTCACAGACAATCAAGTGTATTTTCCCACGCTCATTCTTATCTTGGTCAAACTATGTTTCAGTTAGATTTTGTGGATTTTTAAATGTACAAATTGTAATAGTTTAAAAGAATTCATATATTCCCCCTTTTCATGATCAGTGAAAATTTAAATAGTTGGTTACTGAGACGAGTCAAGTAAATAAATGAATATAATGAATATAACTCACAGCTGATGAATGGTGATGAGTCATTAGTCCCCTTCCAGTGGGGACGAACGCAACCCTTTCGCACTTCAGACAAGATGCGTTTACAAAACACGGCAAGTCCATTAACTTTCTACTAACTGATGGAAAATCTATGTTTTATAATTGTTCGACTTAAACATACTTGAATTAATTTCATAAACAAAAATCTTTAATTGCTATCAAGAACTTGTTTTTAGCTGTTAGTAATCTTTATAGAAAAGGTTTTCAAAAATGACTTTCACAAATGGCCATAACAATTTTATTCGACAATTATGCTAGAAAATAAAATATTATAAATTTAGATATTTTAATATTACAGATAGTAAGATATAAATTTTAAATAGTTTAACAATTCAAACTACATTTTAAGTGATATTTTAAACATTGATACTGAAGCAGTTTTGTTCAAAGCGCTGAACAATTAGCAAAGCAGACAAATCTTTGATTATAAATATAACTACAGTATAATTATCTTAGTATCTCTGTTATATGAAATTCTGTGGTATTTGTAGGGGTACTGTGAAGTCTCAGGAGTAGATGGGTATCTGGAATAGATCTACTTAAAGTCAACGGCTGGTTAACATCAATGGGCTAATGTTGGTCATGACATAAATGAAATGGTTTATTGTCACAGAAAATTACATTAGTGTTAAACAGATAATCTGCTACTAACTGGTGACTCATCCATTATTACAAAACTACTAACCTAAATAATTAAAAATGAAGAAATAACAAAACAAAGAGGTTAAATCACCAACTACCAACTAATCAATCAACCAACATATGGTTAACTATTTTCGAGAATTTCAAAAATAAAAATTGTTATATAACTTCGATAAAATGTTTTATTTATATAAAACACATATACATTTTATATGTGTTTTTGACTGCACGGTGGCTCAGTGGCTAAGGTTCCGAACTACAGAGTCCAAGTTCGAAGGTTCGAGTCCCCGACTGAGGCAATGGTTGGTACTCCACTCGTTCATAAGGTTCACACACAGGAATGCAGGCCCATCTAAACTGGCACATAACCACTGTGTTTAGTAATTAAAACTTAGCTGACAGTGGTACAGTGAAAGATATTAAATTTCCTTAACTAACCAATTGTTTGTGCTGTGAATATTCTTTAATTGTTTGTAAAGTTGTTATCTGGCCACGTTACTCAAGTCTGTAAACATTACTACCACATACTACCAAGAGCGTTTGAGTTATTTGTTCAATTTGTTTATTTCTAACTCAGTATTCCCTCAAAGATGGGAAGAAGCTAAACTGATTCCTATTTTTAAGACAGGTAAACCCGAAGATGTCGGAAATGTTAGGAAATGTAATAAATGCCTCACGTATTACAGCCTGTTAGGGAAGGCACGTACAATTGTGTCGTACAATAAGCCCACTAACAAGACCCTCCGAGACAACAGTTAAATAACAGTCATATAACGTCAAAATGAAGAGGACTATCTTGTTGTCTTTCCAACTACGGTGTGATGTTCGCACTGGATAACTACGGTCCACCTGGTACTTGTAGTGAAAGCTGCCTCACGTATTACAGCCTGTTAGGGAAGGCACATACAATTGTGTCGTACAATAATCCCTCAAACAAGACCCCCCCGAGACATCGTTAAACAGTTAAATAACAGTCATATAACGTCAAAATGAAGAGGACTATCTTGTTGTCTTTCCAACTACGGTGTGATGTTCGCAATGGCCAACTACGGTCCTCCTGGTACTTGTAGTGAAAGTTGCCTCACGTATTACAGCCTGTTAGGGAAGGTACATACAACTGTGTCGTACAATAAGCCCACTAACAAGACCCTCAGAGACATCGTTAAACAGTTAAATAACAGTCATATAACGTCAAAATGAAGAGGACTATATTGTTGTCTTTCCAACTACGGTGTGATGTTCGCACTGGATAACTACGGTCCACCTGGTACTTGTAGTGAAAGTTGCCTCACGTATTACAGCCTGTTAGGGAAGGCACATACAATTGTGTCGTACAATAAGCCCACTAACAAGACCCCCCCCCCCCGAGACATCGTTAAACAGTTAAATAACAGTCATATAACGTCAAAATGAAGAGGACTATCTTGTTGTCTTTCCAACTACGGTGTGACATTCCACTTGCAAACCAAATTCACCAGGCACTTGTAGTGAATGTAGGCCTCACACATTACAATCTGTTAGAGGAGAGATTGTGTTGGACAATAAGTCCTCTAACGAGACCCTCCGAAACATGGTCACTACAAGTACCAGGTGGACCGTAGTTATCCAGTGCGAACATCACACCGTAGTTGGAAAGACAACAAGATAGTCCTCTTCATTTTGACGTTATATGACTGTTATTTAACTGTTTAACGATGTCTCTTAGGGTCTTGTTAGTGGGCTTATTGTACAACACAATTGCTCTGTCCCTTCCCTAACAGGCTGTAATACGTGAGGCAACTTTCACTACAAGTACCAGGTGTACTATAGTTGTTAGGTGGGAATACTACACTATAGTTAGAAAGCTGATTATCTATATTCTCCTTGCTTGATATTAAATTTAATTTTATAACAATAATTCAATTCCTTTATTTACACTGAGATTTCAATACATATTTGTATGTAGGAAATATGTTGTATCGTCATGAAAATATTATGCATCAAAATTATCACTACAATGAAATAACTATTTTTTTAGTGTGACTCACTATAGTTTTATGGTTAGTTGTACATTCGAGTTTCTTATAACATTAAAATCACTTCTACACATCCAGGTGAATTAGCAAGTTCTAATTCTCGTGTACAGAACAAAATGTATGATGCTGCAAGTTTGTCTTTAATTCTATTTTGAATAATGTAATGCTAGGAGCCTTTCTTATATACTTCGGCAGTTAATTGGACAGCCTAGCCCCACTATGGCACTCTTCTCGAATGTTGTTGTTTTGTGAAGGGGGTAGGTCATAGTATGTTTATTTCTCGTACGTGTTAGAGTTAACAAAGGAGGGCAATAGTGTACGTTGTTTTTTAAAGTTAATATAAGTGTAGTGTAGATATAAATCGACGGAAAAGTTATGAGTTTTTTAAATTTTTTGGCACGAATCATTTTTCTCAGACCAAAGAATACTCGTAGAATAGACTTTTGAGTCTTAAAATGCTTCTCGATAAAATTAGAAGTTCCCCAGAAGGCAATATGATAACGCACAAGGATCACAAAGTAAGCACTATAAACATTAATTAATATGTCAGTACTGCAAATGTTCTTTAATTAGTTAATGGCAAAAGATGCTGAGCTCAGCTTTCTTAGTAACTGTTCAACGTGAAATTTCCAGGATAGGTGGATGTCAACAGTTAACCCTAAAAACTTTGTGTTAAAACTAACTGTAATTTTTTTATGGATAACATATGTGTTATGGATACGTAATACATATGTGCTCATCTATTTTAGTGTACCTTCAAGTAAGCCGGAATTGAACAGCTTTGGTTTTTTATGATTTAATAGCAATCCATTCTTGTGTAACCATGACCCACTGTAATTTAAAACGGAAGATACGTTCTTAACTGGGTTTTCAGTGTTATTATCTTTTATAAGAATGGAAATATTGTCTCCATATACGAATAATTGTATAAGTGGATTACTGCACGTTAGGTCATTGATACAAATTAGGAATAACATGGGGGAGAGTATGCAGCCCTGAGGCACTCCTGCTCTAATGTCCGACCACAAGGGTAGGTACTGGTACTAAATGTTTGTTTTCAGTCTGACAGGAATGATCGCAACCAATGGTGGTCCATTCTACGGATACCGTAATGATTAAGTTTGGTCAGTAAAATATCATGATTAACATAGTCAAATATCCTGGACGTATCACAGAAAAAAACCAATGGTGCTCTCAGATCTGTCCAAGGCACCAACTAACGCCTGCGTCAGTACAATCTAGAAGAGCGGTGGTGTTGGATTTCTCCGATCTGAAGTCATATTGCTCTCGTCCAAGAAGCTTAAAATGATCAAAGAAAGATGATAACTTAAAAAGAAGTATTTTATCAAACACTTTCGAGAAAACTGAGTCCAATTTAATGGGGTGTTAGCTTTTTACCTCAAATCTACTTCCTTTTTAATAGGTTTGATTTATTGCATCTTCCAGCTTATCGGAAAACTATCCTGATGTAAAAGTCAAGTTTATGAATGTAATTAGAGGATATGCTAATTCTTCGCATCATGATTTCAGGAAAGAAGATGAGATCCCATCGCAACCGGACGATTTTTTTTAGTGACATAGAAGCCTTAACTTTCTCCACGTATGTAGGCCTGTGTTAGTGACGTGATAATTAATTCAGATTGGACCGCCATTTACAATTGTTTCGATGTTCATAGGTGCTGTGAAATATTTATCAGTATAATTCTCAATGCAATGGAAAACTCAAAAAAATTGACAAATTTTCGTTCAACTCGCTTTATTAAAATCAATCTTTGGATAACAACAGAACTAATAGCTTCGATTAGATCACGAGATAAGTTGAGTAAAAAATTTAAAAACCAACCATTTAATTTAAATTTAAAAGATTTTATGAACAGATACGAATTGTCAGCAACGCAATAAAAATTGCTAAAAGTTATTATCGGGAGAATAAGTGAGTATAAAGATAATCCAAAATTATTTTGGGGAATCATTAATGATTTATCTGGCAGAGTGTGTAAGAAAAAATATTTATAACATGAAACTTTATCTATAGATTCACAAGAGCAACTATTGTTAAGATGATCACCACAAGTGTGAATTTTTAAATCTTGCAAATGATAGTCAGTTATATGTGATAAGGAAATTGGAATGAATTTTGACTTTGCAACGTTTAATGAAAGGGTATTCTGGTCTAGCCACTTTTTGAGAAGGATAAGATCAAATAATGCTTTTAATCTCGTTTCTTCCCAAGATGCACCCTTCAATAAAATTAATGTGTCGTCTGCGAATAAAAACAGCTCAGCATATAGATTTAAACTTGAAAGATTATTTATATATACTAAAAATAAAATAGATCCAAGAGTACTGCCTTGGACAACACCGTAATTAATAGATAATGCGTCACTATTAATATTATATATTGATACTTTCTGGGATCTTTGAGATAAATAACTTTTAAACCAAGAATGGGTGGTTCCTCTAATTCCGACAGATTGAAATTTCAATAGTAATTTTTCTCTGTCAACAGAATCAAACGACTTTTTAAGATCAAAATCAAAATAATTGATTTGTAGTATAACAATTTAAAAATTGTATTACAAAAGTCATATAATTATAATAATTATGTATTCATCATATATATATGTTGATAAATTATGTTAACTCATTTTAACTGACTAATATAATCACAATATGTGCTACATTAGCGTTATTATCAATATATTAAATAAATAAAAGCAAAATCAGTCACCTGACAAATACTCCTCCACCGAGTAAAAGGTTCCTTGAACTAAGTATTTCTTTAGGAAAGCTTTAAATTTTCTGGGGCTTTCTTCGAGTTTAATAAAATTTGGCAATTTATTAAACAATTTTGGCCCAATATTTTGAGGTAGGTAAGACGCAATTTGAAGCCGATGCTGTGCCGGTCTGTGCTGATGTCGTTGCCGCGTATTATGAGTATGCACATCTGCTCCTACTTGAAAAATACCGAATTTAAATTTATAGAATATTAACATTTCATATATATAGAGGGACTGCAAGGGTGAAATTTGAAACGATTTGAGAAATTCCCGGCAATATTCGCGTTTATTTAATCTAGCCATTATACGGATTGCTCTTTTCTGTAACCGAAATACTCTTAAAAGCAAAGCATTGAATGCTGAACCCCAAAGGAGGATGCCATAATTAAGCCTAGATTCTATGAGAGAGAAATATATAAGCCTCATGAGAAAGATATTTTTCAATTTTGCATACCTAGATCAAGAAATATTAGCACTGCGTGGCAATTTTCAGAGATTGAATATTTAAGATTTGTACAAAGATCGAAAAGATGTCCTTTAGATAAATTTTTACCAACGAATACTGTTGTTACAAATGATATAAAAGTTCGTATAGCAAATGAACTTAATAGCTTCTTTGCGAGCGTTGGGCGAAATTTGGCGGACGCTATAGACTCCAGTAGCGACCCAATCGTGAATGACTCTGACTACAGTTCTTATATTATATTATTCTGATTTAATATACCTGCCTATTATTAAATCAGAAGTATTAAATAAAATTCAAAATTCAAAATTAATAAGTGACCAAACAATTTTTATCAAAATTTATATAGTATTTATATAAAATGTATATTTATATTAAATCAGAAGTATTAAATAAAATTCAAAATTAATAAGTGACTAAACAATTTTTATCAAAATTTACATAGTATATATTCAACTATTTTCACTGACCAAATCATCTGTTAAATATTTTTAAAAACATATGATCTATTAATTAATTTATATTTTATTAAAAACTATGTATCTTGTTGAATGTTTGAAAATGGCTTCTGACTGTAAAGCCGAAATATAACATTTTTTTTTAAACTATGTGATGTGTAGCTATTTAAAATAAATCAGTGACTCCAGTTCTGACACCAATTTTTCACTTGACCCTGTTACTGAGCTTGATACAATACGACACATAAATTCTCTACGGGGAGGGTCCGCTCCTGGTGATGATGGCGTCTCTGCCACAATTATAAAGCAGAATGCTTTAATTATTCCTAGGCCATTTACTCACCTTATAAACATAAGCTTGCAATATGGGTTTTTTCCAGGTGTTTTTAAAACCGCAAAAGTGTTTCCTCTTTTTAAATCTAATGATGTTAAGGAAAAAAATTATTTCCGACCAATTTCTCTACTCAGCGTTTTTTCTAAGATTCTTGAACTGTTCTTTGATTGTGGTTATAAAGAACAATTATCATCTTATTTTCAGAAAAATAGTATTTTATGTAGTAATCAGTATGGGTTTAGAAAAGATTTTAATATTTCTGACTGCCTTTTCGATCTTTGTAAAAATCTTAAATATTCAATCTCTGAAAATTGCCGCACAATGCTAATATTTCATGATCTTAAAAAGTCGTTTGGTTCTGTTGATAGAGAAAAATTATGATTGAAATTACAATCTGTTGGAATTAGAGGAACCGCCCATTATTGGTTTAAAAGTTATTTATCTCAAAGATCCCAGAAAGTATCAATATGTAATATTAATAGTGACGCATTATCTATTAATTACGGTGTTGTCCAAGGCAGTACTCTTGGACCTATTTTATTTTTGGTATATATAAATAATCTTTCAAGTTTAAATCTATATGCTGAGCTGTTTTTATTCGCAGACGACACATTAATTTTATTGAAGGGTGCATCTTGGGAAGAAACGAGATTAAAAGCATTATTTGATCTCATACTGCTCAAAAAGTGGCTAGACCAGAATACCCTTTCATTAAACGTTGCAAAGACAAAATGCATGCCAATTTCCTTATCACATATTACTGAATATCATTTGCAAGATTTAAAAATTCACACTTGTGGTGATCATCTTAACAATAATTGCTCTTTTGAATCTATAGATAAAGTTTCATGTTATAAATATTTAGGTGTCACTTTTGACTATAGATTAAAATGGTCAGAACATATTGATTTTTTAAAGAATAAAGTTAGAAAATATATCTTCGCATTCAGTCAGCTTTGTGGAATTCTAGACGAAAAACATGTCAAATTATCTTATTATGCTTACATTCAGTCTTTATTATCATTTGGAATTATTGCTTGGGGGGAGCATTGCAATCAACTCTTCAGCCATCATATATTTTAAAAAAATAACCATACTTAAAATTGGTCTAAAAAACATCCAAGGTATTCAACTATTCATATTTTTCATGAAATTATAAATTTCATGAAATGTATTGATAAATTCATCTTCACAATCCGTCAGCTGTACATAAAGTTTCTTTTGTTGCACATTTTTAATCGTTTAGATTCTCTATTTTCACCTGTTACACACTCATATAACACGAGATTTTCAGAAAATATTGGCATAATACCGTTACGTCTAGTCAAATCAATTGAACTTACTAATTCCTTTTATGTTGCGCATGTTTTGTATAGTAATATTTGTCACCACTTCGGTGAACTAAATATATTTAGTTGTTGATCTCTTACAATTTTTAAAAAAGTCAGCGATTTCTTATCATAGCTAAGAATTGAAAAGGCCGAGACAATAATCCGATCCAATTACAGGAGTAGGGCCTGAACCAATGTGAACTGTGAACGCCACCTCCACTCCCCTCTCACTACCCATGCTCACTTAGATGCACAGTATTCTTCAGCTCTTCTGTTTGTTTTGCAAGTTGTTTAATCGTATTACTTTTATTTAAATTAATCTAAGACATATATTTTTAATACTTTTTCTATTTCAAACAAACTTTGAAACTTTATATTCTTTCCCTCACCTTTCATGAGTTACGAATAAAACTGTTTAAATATTATTAACAATATTACTATTTTTTATTATTTTCTTTTAAAAAATCTAAATATAGCAAGTTACATACTAAAGCGCCATGGTGCAGCTTTTTAGCAACTCGGGTCTGCGCACAGGTTTCCGCCCATGCAGGCCTTTTCCCAGTGGCTAATATTTTAACTAGGAAAATATGTTGTATTAATCTTCAAGCTCGATTCTTACTGGATGGATATATAGGCCTAATTTAATGTTATAAGATTAACAAATACTCCTGTAAATAAATTTTAATTTTTTTTAAATTTTAAATTATTTAATTTTTTTAATTTTTTAGTATACCTATATAGTTTGGTTGTCTGAAGATGGTAACTTTGTTACCGAAAGGCCTTACACAATTAAAATTTATTTACTGGAGTATTTGTTAATCTTATAACATTAAATTATATGTTGTATTAAGTTTCATTTATTTAATATTTCTACTTATGATTCCTATATTTTATTGTGCAAATAAGTATCAATAACATTGTATGCATATATTTATGTTCTGTTTATGGGAAATAAATACAATTTTCATTTCATTTCAGGCTTCAGATAAATGAACCAGTCGTGGGTACGAGGCTTCAAATAATTTCAAGGAGTTCTGAACGTCAGCAGCAGGTGCCTCATTGGTTGGCTCATTCAGAAAGTAGCCTACTGTAAGTGTTGAAAAATGTATCAATCTGTGCATAATTTATGTAAATAATTTGTTGATAGTTGAATTTCATCTTTAACTGCATCTTAATAAATTTTAATATTATTGAAAAATGTAAAACGTCTTCGTTAATAATTAGGGACTGAATTATAATTTGGTGAATTTTGAATATTATTCAATAATCAACAGTAGCATGAACTTAAAATATAATACTATGCGACTGTATGTTACATGTAAATTAATATTTAAGATTTATTCAATAATTTTTAATCAGCTACAATTGAAATAAAACCTTTAATATATATATATTAAAAAACAATGTAATAAGTAATATTTCGTTTAGTAATCTGAACATGAGCTACCGACATTAAGCATGTAAACATGAGCTACCGACATTAAGTATGTAAACATGAGCTACCGACATTAAGTATGTAAACATGAGATATCGACATTAAGTATGTAAACATGAGCTACCGACATTAAGTATGTAAACATGAGCTACCGACATTAAGTATGTAAACATGAGCTACCGACATTAAGTATGTAAACATGAGCTACCGACATTAAGTATGTAAACATGAGCTACCGACATTAAGTATGTAAACATGAGCTACCTACATTAAGTATGTAAACATGAGCTACCTACATTAAGTATGTAAACATGAGCTACCGACATTAAGTATGTAAACATGAGCTACCTACATTAAGTATGTAAACGCGCTCCAAATTTCACTCCTCTTGCACTACAATATTGCTGGCATGGCAAACCCATAATTGGCAATTTGGACATTGTCTCTAGCTCTGATTGGTTTGAATCAGTCAATTGAATGCCATTACGTCATGACTTGGGAATTCAACTGCAATCTCTATACATGGTTGTACATTAACAACGGTTGAAAGGCAGGTATAACACTTGCAAGTTGATATTATTATTAAAATATAAGTTTTTCGTATAAAGTAGTTAGTTTGTATATTCATAAATTGTAATAATAACCAAATAATAAAGCAGTATACATTTATTTAAAAAAAACATACATTTTATTAGCTCCACTTTTTATTACGTTGTGAGTGGGGGCCATACTTAATTACCCTTCGTGTATGCGGTAAAAAAGTAATAATTGTATACTTTAATTACTAAGTAAAACCAAATATTTAAATTACTCTGTAAATTAACTATGGCTAGTGGAGGGCGATGCACTACCACTACGTACTAGTGGTGATTAATGGTACATATATCTACATTGGTACTTATCATTGTACTAACGGTCCCCCATTCATCCTCTCAGAAAGGGGTTTCAAGACCAAAAACTTTTTTTAACTAGGCAAGTATTTTCCTCTCACCTATAACTGTATTACAGTCTAGTCAGATATTTGTCAGTGTAACATGCAAATGAAACACTAAACTATCCAATAACAGATAAAAATATTTTATAATTGAATGGGTAAAAATTAACTACCCAAATTCAAGTTTGAGTACCATTAAATGTGTATGTTTCAAATGTAATAAAATTAATTTTTCTAATGAGTCCAGTTTTTAAATCTATGGTGTTATACTAAGGTGTTGTGTTATATTATGACACAGAGTCGTTTTGTGTCTTATCCTAACAATTATCTGTAAACATAACTCCACTAGAACCACAGAAATATGAAATTTACAAGTGATAAGTTCTTATAATTAATGTTACACCTATTTACAAATTACTATCATGAGCTGTACAGAAAAACACAGTAAGTGAATAATTATTTAGAGTCTAATTATAGCCCAGTAATTTTATTATTTTACCAACAATGGAGTATGAAAGACACAAATATAACTCATTATTAACTTCAATCCACTCATACGGGACAAGTATACTTTATATTTGTAGTATTTATTTATCTCGTTCATATTTGTTATTTAATATGATTTCTTTAGTTTTTAATGCGTAACATTACATTCTGTTCTTGTTGTTTTTTAGTATAATATAGCAGATGCTAACAGTAGCGGTAGTAATCTGTTTTAAGTTGATATTTAAGAGCTTGACTCACATAGTATATTTGTTTTTTTGTACTGTTTTTGTTTTAACCTATGACCACATTACTGGAAGCAGTGGCCATTTTATTTCCTTTTAGTTTCAGATGTACAATATAATATGTAGTTTTTTTGGAAAATAAATCATTTATTCATCATGTATTCATATTGCTTATTCATTGATGGTGCAGTGATTCAGAGAAAGCTTTCTAAATACGGTAGGTTTGTTTGTGTGGCAAGTCCGGTCCAATAGGCTAATGTAACGAATCATCAAAACAAACAATAATTCTTCATATGCTACAACTTAACCTTATGAAGAAAAAACATATGAACAACATCCAGGCTTTCATATATTAAACTATATATAAAAGCACAATTCTAATTTATGTCATATTTCAATCTTGTTTGGCTTGACAATAACACTCACAATATCATAACAGTAATAACAAAAGCCGTGCAACGAAATTACGTTATTATATTTTATAAATTATGAAACATGTTATGTGATTCTTACTACTCAATAATCTCAATAATGATAACATAAGATATAAGATAAAAAAATATTATAATTTAATAAATATAAAAGAATTATATTACAGAGTTCAACTTTTTAGTAAGATGTATAATAAGTGGAAATTGCCACTTTTTGTAAACGGAGAATGTCTACAATCAAAATAAAAAGATTATAAACAAAATCGCTCAATAATTATTTTAAATTATCCCTCCTTAGTAAAAAAGCTAATTTAAATTAACCCTTACACTTAAATTACTGTAGGATTTATCAGGTACACCTAATTTTATTTTGTTTTACTTTCAAGATAAATAATATTTTCTACACTTTTCACCCTATAAGTGTGTTTTCGAAGCTGGAGAACGTATTTACATATGTTTTCATGAATGGTTTAAATTTGCATTGATCTCATGTTGTAAAACTTGACCCATCAAGTAAAACTTTTACTTCCTCCAAAACTCAAAGTGATTAATAAATGTTAAATCACAAATGACTATTCTACAAGTAAAGAGAAATAATTTAGCCTTAATGACTCGCTTAGCTAGTGTAGGAAACCAGGACCTGGAATAACTATTGACATTGGTGAAAGTACAACACAAATTTATTTTCACAGCATATCATCTTGTCAGTCCCTTCCAAAATATTACAATTATCTTATCCTGTTTTACACTATACACCTCCTTTAATATACCCTTCTCATCCAATAATAGACAACACAAATTATTCGGTTTAGAAATTTTCCATCAAATTACCTTTAACATTGGCTTCAACATACAGTCCGGTAAATCAATACATTCAAGAATATTATTTACAACAAGTGACAGCAAACTCCTATACTATTAAATCACAATCATCTAAATAATTATATAAACGTCACATTAAGAATCAACTAAATAAGTATTATATGTGCAAAACATCTATCCTAACAAGTGAGAATTATATATTCAATAACAAGTTATACTCAAGAAATAATCAATCAATTATTTCCAATCAAAATTAACAATCCAACAGCAATATATCAACCTTACTAAATATGACTACCTAATCAATTTACCGTACGATTTAAGTTATATTATTTTACAAATATCTTTCAAGAGATAAGCTAAATATATTCAAATTACTCTAGTTGCTATACTTTAATCTTCCTAAGAATTATCCAATATTTATGGTTTATATATTCAACGCAATATTTATTTATTTACTATATATCTATATATCAACTCAAAACGTATACGGACTATGATCAATTACATGGATTTACATACTTATATATTCACAATTTAAATTAACAATCTCAACACATTAACTTATACCAGACTCAATTCACTCAATCAGTGAATTATATTTTATTATTAAGTTACGATTATTATTAGCCTCTTATATGAGTAATGTACTGCCTGTCGGCTTACGCTTTGGTGTAGGTAAAACGTAATTGAACGCCCTTACAAAATTTCATTTCGTCTACAAATTTTATATTTTCGTTTCCCTTAAACCCTGGAGGTGTTAAACAAATTTTAACATACCCCTGGACTCTATATCTCCTGCAGACATGGGGTGTCCGCGGGCCGAGTGCAATTGCAAATCAGGTACCTTACAAGAAACGTGAATCTAGAATTAAAACATATCTGGCGTTTCTCAGTTCTTTTAGCAACGCTTATTAAGAGTGTTCATCTAGGTGTCCAGATAGAATAACTAGAAAGATATTTAGTTCTATATTTCACTCTAAATGTCATTACGAGTAGCAAAGAGCCTGCCTCACTAACACACACACATCGTGTTTCCCCCCTCTTTCTCCTTCACTGTTCTCTCCTGCCGTGCCCGCAAGTTGTACAAAAGTTCAAAACTCTCTCATGTTCTCTAGCATTGAAGTTTTTATAAATTATTAATGTAATATTTCAGACAAATATCGTATAATTGTACACATGTCATTTATAAAGAAATTATTGAACACTTAAACAATTTTTTTAGTTTTGATTAGCACTAGGTTGGTTTGTACCCTTTGCCCATTATGTTCTCAGAATGTTCATAAAATTTGTCACATGGTTTCTTAATGAGTCATGTACTTAGAAAGATCAATTAAGCCTATTTTAGGGAGCCATATCTCCATAAAAATGTTTTTTTATTTTTTTAGTTTTTTCCTCTCAACACATTTTTATTTATATTCATAAGAAGACTAACTTTTTTAATAAATCAAACATACATGATGCATATTTAGTATAAAAATCTCATGACATGTCTACTCTAATATTTAAGGTAGGCCTACATAAAATGATAGTCGTAGAAACATTCTTAGGTAACCACGTAAAGTTCTTCACCTTCCCTCTTTGTTGTGTGCATTAAGGGGTGATAAATACTCAGCCTAACCTCATTTTAAGTACAAGGAAACGTCACACAACACAAATTTATTACAATATAAGCACAAAATGTACAAATATATTACAATACAAGTACAAAATGCACGAATATTATGGTGATCGATTTCG
>JAQJVL010009340.1:0-16359 GCA_035578905.1 Stictocephala bisonia
AAAAGCCCAAAGTTTCTTTCTTAAATCACCCACTAGTATGCTGTCTTCTACTTCTATTCCTCTTAAACGTGCTTCATACATAAGTTCTTTCTTCAGTAGAAAGTCTACCTTGAGTGCCATCTTCTCAATTTATTTAATATTAAATTTTCTTTTAAAATCTGGTCTGAGATAAATTGGTTATAAGCACACACTTCTATTTTTAAACGTCTCTCTGTTGTTCAACGAGCAGAGTTGCGCACTTAATGTAGCCTTAACTTAAAGCTACTATTTATTTTTGATATGTTGAACAACTTAAATGAGAGATGAAAATAAAACTTCTTCAATGATAAAAATGGTGTTTATTTTTCTTCTTATAACTTCAACAAATAATAATAATAACGAAAATAAAAGAGCTTTCTTTATTTAGTTAAAGGAACACAAATAAATTAAAAATCAAAACAAATCAAATATCTTCAGACCAGAACCTTTTTTATTAATTAATTCTTAATTCAAAAATTTAGTAAATTGAAAATATCTCAAAATTGAAAATTGAAATTGAAATCAAATTGAAAATCAAAATCAAAGTTGCAAATCAAAATCAAAGTTGCAAATCAAAATCAAAGTTGCAAATCAAAATTAAAATTCTTAAAGTTGAAATTGTTAAATTGTAATTGCCTCCGGGAGATCTGAAAAGAAATAAATAACCAGCTTTTAGTGACTTGAAACATTTTCCTTTTTTACAAAATTTTTTAAATAGAAAACAAAGCACTCTCAGAACTGTCACTAGAAGAGTGACTACAAACAAGAACAAGTTTTAACCGCGCATGCTTGGTGGATCTTACCCTATCTACTAAAACCCTACTGAAAAACCTAACTAGAGAAAACTTGTAAAAATTACTTACGTAGCTGTCCTGGAGGTTTTAACCCACAACGTGACCACAAACAAAGCGCGACATACGCACACTCACTCACTAGCGACAAGGAAAATTGCCGATCCGGAAAAACAAGACTCCGAACGGTTAAAATCGCCGTGAAGAACAAACGTGGTCACTCCCCAAAAGATTACTTAAAAACTGCCCGAACGCCCGCAAACCTTCCACCAACGGACTTACCCCCTCCTTACTCTGGAAGCTAAATCAACCAATAAGAACCCTCTAAACCAGGACAACCGAACAAGTAAGGCTCACCAAACATGTTGACTTCAGAAAACATGTCGCATGAAATTGACAGGAAATTAACAACGTGAATTTACTGGTTATTTAGCTAATTTAAATGGGAAAAAACTACTTTTTTATTTGAAAGGGGAAGATTCTGAATTTTTCTCAAAACTTGGAGAATTTATATTGAAAACTTTTGGTAAAAGAACCAAACACCTAAATCTCTCAGTTCTTACAATATTTAACATTTTCTAGACACAATTCTCTAAAATCATTATAATGAGACAATTAACAATTGTTACACCTTTTAGAGTATTTTCAGGGATGTAAAGTTTTGTACAACTACACTTCGCATCAGACTTTCGGCTCCAACACCTGCGGTCATTTATGTTTAGAGTTTTTGATGAATCAACTTTAGTATGCGTTTGACTTTTAGAGAGTGAGCAGCATTATGTTTTGTGTGAGTGGGAATAGTTCAGTGTTTGGCTGTAATATTTTTCCTGCAATAGACCTCTCTGAGGGCGATTGGGAAATTGGATTGGTAGACTTTACAACATACAACTCTATACCAAACGTTGAGAAGGGAGTCAATAATTTGTTCCATTACGGTGATAAAATTATCGACATACCGACTGGTTCTTATGAAATTGACGACATTACACAATTTATCGAACACAAAATCAACGATCCGAATTTAAAGATTAGAGGCAACAACAATACGTTTAAAGTGGAAATTTACGGTGAAAAAGTAATTGATTTCTCTCAGGAAGACAGCATAGGTTCACTGTTGGGCTATTCCAGATCGATTCTTGAACCATATAAATGGCACGTGTCAGACACACCAGTTGCCATTATTAAAGTGAATGTCATACGAGTCGAATGTAACGTGGTTAGAGGTTATTATCAAAACGGTACAGAAGGACACGTTATTCACGAGTTTTACCCTGCCGTACCTCCTGGGTTTAAAATTGTTGAAACGCCCCGTAACGTCATTTACTTGCCAGTAAGCGTCAAGAGGTTGGAAAACATAACAGTTAGACTCTCCGATCAAGATAATATAAAAAATATAAAATGTTTTCTCCTCTTTCCTTTTCTTTTGGTTGTCTCTTAAAATACAATGGATTATTAATGTTATTATGAATTATTCTTGCCAATGTGTTTGACCTCTTGAAGGTTTTTCTCTGTTTCTTGTTCTTCTTCTCCTCCTCTTGCTTTATTTTCAACTTAACCTTCTCCAATTTACTTTCCATATTACCAACAGTCTTCTCCACTGCAAGATGTGAAGTGTGCATTCTAAAGACTTGCATGTAGAAAGCGTCGTGGTAATGGAAAGTCGTTTAACCGGTACGCTGTAGGCTAATGGAACTCGTTTAATGTTAATGTTGGTTGTCAGTAACACATTACATCCTGGCGGCTCTGCGGGGTATATATAGGAGCTGTGTTTGTTGCCTCCTCGCGTAGTCCGTATCACATGCGGCTCTAAGGCCGATGGGATACAGCTGCCGCACCCGGTGGGTACTTTGGTAGTTGGATGTGTGGGCCCGACATCCAATTATTGAAATATCGCCAATTCCTTCATTTTCCTCTTTCTATTAGTGCATGCTTAATTTGTAGTAGACTTGTTTCTTTTCCTTCTCTGCTTATAGTTGCAGTAGACTTAATTTCTTTTTAACTACCTTCTATTCTGCTTGTACTAATTTTCTTTATTAGTTCGATGTCCGTGACCTACTTACTGGACTTGGAAATATAACGATGCGTATTTGTAGTTAATTGTGCATGTATAGTTTGTTTCCTTCTTTCATTTATCTTATTATACTAGTATTAATTCTTTCTATTGTTTTGATAGCTGTGACCTACTTACAGGACTTAGAATATTCCTCCTTACGCATGTCTGTTGCAGTAGACTTAAAGTTTTCTGTTACCCATCTTATCATGCTTGTACTAATTCTTACTATTGTTTTGGTGGCCGTAACCTACTTACGGGACTTAGAAAATTCCTCTTTGCGCATGTTAGTTGCAGTAGACTTGTAGTTTTCTTTCAATCTACCTTATTATGCTTGTACTAACTCCTTATATTGTTTCGGTGGCTGTGACCTACTTAAAGGACTTAGAAAATATCTTGTTTGCTTATACAGAGTTAGCTTTGCGTTAGAATATCAGGAGAAATTTCACTTGGCAGTAGTTGTTTCTACAGTTGCTACATTAAACCTAATACTTACTGGTTACTCATATATTTCTGTTGTAGTAATATTCCCGGTTAATGGTCTACTAACTTATTCTTACTTTCTTAATACGTACAGCTTCTTTATGTTATAGTTTTAGGAAGCATAAAGGGGAGGGGGTAAGTTCTATTAAAAGCCGATTTAACACGAAGCACACATCACTTCGCTATGGAAGCTGTAGGTGTTAGAACATGGCTTGCTCCTTCTGAGAGCTAGCTTTGTCTGAAGCTTTTCTAACGATGTTGCAATTTGAATATCATGGTTACAACCTAGATGTTCAAATTGAACTAACTCCACTGAATAATATCGGTATTTACTGACTATACATTCAGTGGAGGTCTCCATCTAAATTAAATGTTTATAGACTGATTGCTAGATCGAGACATCAGTTTGCAGTCAGATCAATTGTAGTAAAACTTGTCTAAATAATTGAACACTGCAGCCTCTAGCGATAATGAAAAACCCGTAAAATAACAGGGAACTACATTCCCTGTTATTTTACAACATTATTATCCCGTGACCTTGACCCACTAACCGGACTTGTAATATTTCTGAGGTTTAGTAGAAACAGAGAAGTTTCTTGTTCACAAACTTATTGTTACCTAGTTTCTTCCCACCACTTTAGACCCCGCCCATAATCCCCCCTCCTCTTCCTCTATAAAAGAGCGCCTGTCCCAACCACAGCTTGCAGTCCGTATCGAGCAGTCAAGCTAGCTGTTCGGTCGGACAGCCGTTAATAGAATCTTTAGTTAAGAACTGGTACCATTCTTTACTAAATATTCTATCTTTTGCATGGTTTGATGTAGGGCTGATTTGTTGTTGCATTATTGCTTATATTTTTCTTGTATTTGCTTGTTCTGTAGTTAGTTGTTTGTGGTTTCAGTAGTCGTTTGTTCTGTAGAATTGTGAAGTGTTTTATTTATTATTAATCAACTTTGTACTTTCTTACAGTGAATTAATTTTAAGTCTAACAAAACACTAACTACTAATTTTTGTTTCCATCATTTCTAATCCTCACCTTTTCCTTAAACCTTGGGGCCAAAGCCATGCAAACTGTGCCCCGTTGTCATTGTGTCCATGCAAAGCCGCTGACAACAACTGCCTGTCTTTTCTTTCTTTTACCAAATCCTAATCTTCCAACAAGGGGTCAAAGCCATGCAAACTGTACCCCGTTGTCATTGTGTCCATGCAAAGCCGCTGACAACATCCACCCGTCTTATTTCCTACCCACTTATTATGATGGAACGATAATCAATGTAAAAAATTAATAGAAGGCTCTTATTTCGAGTTTTTAGCTCGTTATTTGTAGCTGGCTCATTAATGAATTTTCCAAATTGTCCAATTTGTAAATAAAACCGTGGGGTGTTTATATTGCTAGTTACATTTTAGCCGGGCTATATCACTTGCTGTCCAATGGCAGAGGTGATACATCCCCCGTGCTTTGGTAACTGGATGCGAAAGTAGATTGTCCCTTGAAGACAGAGCGGGGAATAGATCAGTCTGTGGTTCAATGTGAGAATCACTTACTGCTCTATTCCCCGCTTTGGTAATAATGTCGGGTGACCTTGACCCACATTGAGGACTTGTAAACATTTCCACTCCTTGCAAATATAAACTATATTAAACTGTTACCATACTCCTCTTAAACCAATTCCCCCCACTCCTCTTAAACCAATTCCCCCACTCTGATCAACTCGCTTATAAACCTGAGCTGTGCGTTCCTCTAGCCACACTCGACATAGACACACTCTCGTGCAACATCACATTGTTTTCTACATCTTTCTACCTCTTCAAATATGAACAACTCTAAAAGAGCTTCTTTAAACGACTACACTTCATTTTTATCAATTGCATCTATTCTTAATGCACTGCAACCAAACACTTCAACTACTTCTTCAACCACTTCTTCAAACACCGCCACAACCTCTGGACAGCAGCCTGGACAGCAGCCTGAAATTGCATCTATTCTTAATGAACTGCAACCAAACACTTTAACTACTTCAACTACTTCTTCAACCACTTCTTCAAACACCGCCACAACCTGTGGACAGCAGCCTGGACAGCAGCCTGGACAGCAGCCTGGACTGGTCGCTGCTGCTTCCATCTTTTCATCTTCTGCTTCTCTGGGTCATCGCTCTTCAATCTTCTCTCCTATTCCCTCACCTGTCTCATCACCTGTTCACTTCTCTGTTCCTTCAATATTGTCACCAATAATGTCTCCTACCATGCCCTCTATCCCATCTATCAACTCTCTCAGAAACGAGCCTACTTCCCAAAAATTTAACGCACTTAACACCCTCCGAAAAAAATCCTTCCTTCCTATCCCACAATGTTCTTATATTTTTCAAAAAGGCGTTAAGAAAGGTGAGCAGTGTGTTAGATCTTGTCTTTTTGATGAGGTACTTTGCAGTCCTCACCTTAAGTTGAATGACAATAGTGCTAAAACACCTCGTCCTTCTAAACAAACAGCAAAACTAATTCCTACTCGAATAAACAAACTTAGAAAATTTAAAAGATACTTTTTTATTACCGTGATTCAACAGACCCAGGTTGTCTTAAGATGTGAAGGCAAAAAGTATATCTTAAGATTACCCTACGGGATGTTGCATCCAGAAAATCCACAGAAAAATATACATTATTTAATTCGAGAGAAGAATGGAATTGCTGTTTGGAAAACGCTCTAGCTAAATTCTCTCTTGTAATTGTTATTTTATAAATAAAAGAAAAAAAAAATGGTGGGATCATATTACTATGATATGATCCCACCATTTTTTTTTTTTTTACGCTGTACAATGACCTTGAACTAGTTTTAGGACTTAGACAAAAACAGAACTGTACATGAGCTATTGCATGTTATTTAACATTTCTATACTATCACACAACAGTGGTGGGGTTAAATAATAATGGTGGGGGAAAGTCCTATATATCCCAGACAAGCTTTCATAAAGTGCCATAACAGTGTACGGTGAACTCCTACTTGGATCAATATGAGTAAACCGTGTAGCCATTGTGGTGGATGTAACGATACTGACCGATCAGCGTCTGAAATAGCTAGAAAGCGGAGATTAGCGAGAAATTCTAGAGAGAGGAAACGATTGCAGCAAGTAAGAAAAGCTTTTAAAAATTTAAAAAACCATATACCAATAATCCAAGATGAAGACGAAGTATCGAAACTGAAAATAGTACACCATGCCATAAAATACATAAAGAGTATGGAGGCATTTCTACAGGAAGAACCTGGGATTATTCCTCAGTTGCCAGATGAGACTATCCCATTAATTCTTGAATGTTCTAGTGAATGGTCAATGAATAGTGAATAGACCATTGGTGTTCTTTTGTAAACTTCTTTTTTTACATTGAAGACAGAGCGGGGAATAGATCAGTCTGTGGTTCAATGTGGGAATCACTTACTGCTCTGTTCCTCGTTTTGGTAATATGTTTAGATGACATTGACCCACATTCAGGACTTAGAAAACTTTCACATTATGAATTTACTTCTACTATAACAATCTCACTATCCTTACCCCCTCTACTACCCTTACCCCTTCCACTACTCGTAACCCCCCACCATCAGATATATAAGGAGGTACTGCTAGAGCTTCGCATCACTCTGTTCATTACGTTCAATAGAGATACTTCACCTCTATTTATTTATCTTTACCATGGCTCCAAGAGAGTACATCGATCAAGAAGTGTTGTGTGATTTCATCAAGAATATTTTCGCGGATGAATTAGACATTTTCATAGAGGAAGAAGAGGGTGGTTATGAACCAAATGAAGATTCTGAAATGTTTCAATTAGAGACTTTAAGTGATGCCGAGTCTGTGGATTCTGAATTATTAGCACAGCTGTATGCGGAGTATGAGGAAGAGTTAGAAAATGGAGTTCATGAATATGATGATGATGATGATGACGATGACGATGATGAAGATGATGATGGAATGTATATTGCGGATGAACAACAAACAGAAACCCCAACCATCAGCCAACAACAACAAACAGAAACCCCAACCACCAGCCAACCAGACCGCATAGCAATTGTTTTATGTCGTCGATGTTTATTTCCGTGCAATGCATCTTCTGATGAAGAATCGGAATAAAACAGTTTGATATTAATTTGTAAATGTATCTTTTTTATTTAGAATACAGAGCGGGGAATAGATCAGTCTGTGGGTCAATGTGGGAATCACTTACTGCTCTATTCCTCGTTTTGGTAATATTTTTAGATGACCTTGACCCGCATCCAGGACTTGGAATATTTCTACTCCTGGTTGATACTTAAACTCTGATGAGGATGGTATCGTGTTGTTTTATAAAACGAATAAAATAAGCAATAACTGAGAGAGATAGCTGGAGAGGTTTTATTTTTCAACAACAACAACAACAAAGCGAGCCTTCAAATGAAGATCTACAAATATCATCCTGTGAAGAGATTGACGAAATTCTAAAAACGCTCACTTCCTAAATGTATATCCAATGTTAGCAATCTACTTTGTCCCGAACACAGAGCGGGGAATAGATCAGTCTGTGGAAAGTAAGACCCACTTACTGCTCTATTCCCCGTTTTGGTAATAATGTAAGATGACCTTGACCTAGTTTCAGGACCACCCCCACCCCTCTGCGAAGGTATAAAAGGGGGGACGCACTACGAGCACCGCCATTTGATGTCCAGCATCGCCATTTGATGTCCGGCTATCGAGAAGAAAGCATTATGAATCGTTGCAACATTTGTGGAGATGTCTTTGAAGATGAGTGGCTTCTAATCGCTCATGTAGATATCTACCACAACCCAACCAACATCGGGGTAGAAGTAGACGTTGAGGAGTTACAAGAACACAACATGAACCGTTGCAACGTTTGTGGAGCTGAATTTGAAGATGAGTGGCTTTTAGTTGCTCACTAAGAAATTAAATACAACTTGGATAACATCGCAAATGCAGCAGAAGGTGAAGAGATGTCACGACCTAGCGTCATTCAATATGCACCAGCACGAGAACCTAGTATTAACGTCACTTTACAAGCACACGCACTACCAGGTAGAATTGTAACACATTTTAAAATAGACAATGCAAAATTAAAACTTGAAGACTTTGTAAATAACGCAAAACCACTAGTATTAGAAACTTTACAAAATGAATTAAGAAGATTAAATTTTATAAAATTCGGCTTATTATTAGATGGTGTTTTCACTAACATCCAAAATGAAACATCAGTAAGAGGATTTATGACAAAGAACCATACCATCATGTTTGCATCAGATATTGAAGCAATCGTTAGTGAATGTTTTGAAGAACTTTTAAAAAAATTACAAGAACATGAAGGAAGAGGATCTGGATGGAGTTTGTTAGAAATAACAGGATTAGATGTAAGAGTGCACAAACACGGGTACGGACTGGCGGGAAGTAGCTATATCCCGCTACCCAAGAAGATTGCTAATACTAAATCTTGTGTAAATGTACAAAATGAAAATACCGAATGTTTTAAATATGCGATGCAGGCGAAATATGTAGAGGATAACACCATAAGACCTAGTGTAAAATATCAGGAAGTTGAACATAAATACAATTTTGTAGGGATGAGCTATCCTGTTTCTATCAAAGATATATCAAAATTTGAGAAGCGAAATCCATCAGCCTCTGTTAACGTGTTTGGTTTAGATTCTTCAAACAATGTGTACCACTTGCGTATAACAGCAAATGAGCGTAGAGATCATACAGATTTATTATTAATTACTAAAGGAGATATTTCACACTTTGTATATATTAAACATTTCGAAGCACTAGTTTGTAAACAAACATCACGTTTTAAATGTAAAAAAACAACATGTAAAAGATGCTTCTGCCATGTGAATAAACCATTGGAAAAGGGCGGAGCAACTTGGCTACAAGAACATCAGAGGCTGTGCAGCGGTAAAAGTGAAGTCAGAGTTCATTTACCACCTCGCAGCAGAGCACAGATAAAATTTGAAAAAATCCATCATCAGTACCGCATTCCAGTTGTTGTGTACGCAGACTTCGAGGCTTCGTTACTTCCACTCGAACATTACGAGGGGGGTTACGAGTAGTGGAAGGGGTAAGGGTAGTAGAGGGGGTAAGGATAGTGAGATTGTTATAGTAGAAGTAAATTCATAATGTGAAAGTTTTCTAAGTCCTGAATGTGGGTCAATGTCATCTAAACATATTACCAAAACGAGGAACAGAGCAGTAAGTGATTCCCACATTGAACCACAGACTGATCTATTCCCCGCTCTGTCTTCAATGTAAAAAAAGAAGTTTACAAAAGAACACCAATGGTCTATTCACTATTCATTGACCATTCACTAGAACATTCAAGAATTAATGGGATAGTCTCATCTGGCAACTGAGGAATAATCCCAGGTTCTTCCTGTAGAAATGCCTCCATACTCTTTATGTATTTTATGGCATGGTGTACTATTTTCAGTTTCGATACTTCGTCTTCATCTTGGATTATTGGTATATGGTTTTTTAAATTTTTAAAAGCTTTTCTTACTTGCTGCAATCGTTTCCTCTCTCTAGAATTTCTCGCTAATCTCCGCTTTCTAGCTATTTCAGACGCTGATCGGTCAGTATCGTTACATCCACCACAATGGCTACACGGTTTACTCATATTGATCCAAGTAGGAGTTCACCGTACACTGTTATGGCACTTTATGAAAGCTTGTCTGGGATATATAGGACTTTCCCCCACCATTATTATTTAACCCCACCACTGTTGTGTGATAGTATAGAAATGTTAAATAACATGCAATAGCTCATGTACAGTTCTGTTTTTGTCTAAGTCCTAAAACTAGGTCAAGGTCATTGTACAGCGTAAAAAAAAATGGTGGGATCATATCATAGTAATATGATCCCACCATTTTTTTTTTCTTTTATTTATAAAATAACAATTACAAGAGAGAATTTAGCTAGAGCGTTTTCCAAACAGCAATTCCATTCTTCTCTCGAATTAAATAATGTATATTTTTCTGTGGATTTTCTGGATGCAACATCCCGTAGGGTAATCTTAAGATATACTTTTTGCCTTCACATCTTAAGACAACCTGGGTCTGTTGAATCACGGTAATAAAAAAGTATCTTTTAAATTTTCTAAGTTTGTTTATTCGAGTAGGAATTAGTTTTGCTGTTTGTTTAGAAGGACGAGGTGTTTTAGCACTATTGTCATTCAACTTAAGGTGAGGACTGCAAAGTACCTCATCAAAAAGACAAGATCTAACACACTGCTCACCTTTCTTAACGCCTTTTTGAAAAATATAAGAACATTGTGGGATAGGAAGGAAGGATTTTTTTCGGAGGGTGTTAAGTGCGTTAAATTTTTGGGAAGTAGGCTCGTTTCTGAGAGAGTTGATAGATGGGATAGAGGGCATGGTAGGAGACATTATTGGTGACAATATTGAAGGAACAGAGAAGTGAACAGGTGATGAGACAGGTGAGGGAATAGGAGAGAAGATTGAAGAGCGATGACCCAGAGAAGCAGAAGATGAAAAGATGGAAGCAGCAGCGACCAGTCCAGGCTGCTGTCCAGGCTGCTGTCCAGGCTGCTGTCCACAGGTTGTGGCGGTGTTTGAAGAAGTGGTTGAAGAAGTAGTTGAAGTAGTTAAAGTGTTTGGTTGCAGTTCATTAAGAATAGATGCAATTCCAGGCTGCTGTCCAGGCTGCTGTCCAGAGGTTGTGGCGGTGTTTGAAGAAGTGGTTGAAGAAGTAGTTGAAGTGTTTGGTTGCAGTGCATTAAGAATAGATGCAATTGATAAAAATGAAGTGTAGTCGTTTAAAGAAGCTCTTTTAGAGTTGTTCATATTTGAAGAGGTAGAAAGATGTAGAAAACAATGTGATGTTGCACGAGAGTGTGTCTATGTCGAGTGTGGCTAGAGGAACGCACAGCTCAGGTTTATAAGCGAGTTGATCAGAGTGGGGGAATTGGTTTAAGAGGAGTGGGGGGAATTGGTTTAAGAGGAGTATGGTAACAGTTTAATATAGTTTATATTTGCAAGGAGTGGAAATGTTTACAAGTCCTCAATGTGGGTCAAGGTCACCCGACATTATTACCAAAGCGGGGAATAGAGCAGTAAGTGATTCTCACATTGAACCACAGACTGATCTATTCCCCGCTCTGTCTTCAAGGGACAATCTACTTTCGCATCCAGTTACCAAAGCACGGGGGATGTATCACCTCTGCCATTGGACAGCAAGTGATATAGCCCGGCTAAAATGTAACTAGCAATATAAACACCCCACGGTTTTATTTACAAATTGGACAATTTGGAAAATTCATTAATGAGCCAGCTACAAATAACGAGCTAAAAACTCGAAATAAGAGCCTTCTATTAATTTTTTACATTGATTATCGTTCCATCATAATAAGTGGGTAGGAAATAAGACGGGTGGATGTTGTCAGCGGCTTTGCATGGACACAATGACAACGGGGTACAGTTTGCATGGCTTTGACCCCTTGTTGGAAGATTAGGATTTGGTAAAAGAAAGAAAAGACAGGCAGTTGTTGTCAGCGGCTTTGCATGGACACAATGACAACGGGGCACAGTTTGCATGGCTTTGGCCCCAAGGTTTAAGGAAAAGGTGAGGATTAGAAATGATGGAAACAAAAATTAGTAGTTAGTGTTTTGTTAGACTTAAAATTAATTCACTGTAAGAAAGTACAAAGTTGATTAATAATAAATAAAACACTTCACAATTCTACAGAACAAACGACTACTGAAACCACAAACAACTAACTACAGAACAAGCAAATACAAGAAAAATATAAGCAATAATGCAACAACAAATCAGCCCTACATCAAACCATGCAAAAGATAGAATATTTAGTAAAGAATGGTACCAGTTCTTAACTAAAGATTCTATTAACGGCTGTCCGACCGAACAGCTAGCTTGACTGCTCGATACGGACTGCAAGCTGTGGTTGGGACAGGCGCTCTTTTATAGAGGAAGAGGAGGGGGGATTATGGGCGGGGTCTAAAGTGGTGGGAAGAAACTAGGTAACAATAAGTTTGTGAACAAGAAACTTCTCTGTTTCTACTAAACCTCAGAAATATTACAAGTCCGGTTAGTGGGTCAAGGTCACGGGATAATAATGTTGTAAAATAACAGGGAATGTAGTTCCCTGTTATTTTACGGGTTTTTCATTATCGCTAGAGGCTGCAGTGTTCAATTATTTAGACAAGTTTTACTACAATTGATCTGACTGCAAACTGATGTCTCGATCTAGCAATCAGTCTATAAACATTTAATTTAGATGGAGACCTCCACTGAATGTATAGTCAGTAAATACCGATATTATTCAGTGGAGTTAGTTCAATTTGAACATCTAGGTTGTAACCATGATATTCAAATTGCAACATCGTTAGAAAAGCTTCAGACAAAGCTAGCTCTCAGAAGGAGCAAGCCATGTTCTAACACCTACAGCTTCCATAGCGAAGTGATGTGTGCTTCGTGTTAAATCGGCTTTTAATAGAACTTACCCCCTCCCCTTTATGCTTCCTAAAACTATAACATAAAGAAGCTGTACGTATTAAGAAAGTAAGAATAAGTTAGTAGACCATTAACCGGGAATATTACTACAACAGAAATATATGAGTAACCAGTAAGTATTAGGTTTAATGTAGCAACTGTAGAAACAACTACTGCCAAGTGAAATTTCTCCTGATATTCTAACGCAAAGCTAACTCTGTATAAGCAAACAAGATATTTTCTAAGTCCTTTAAGTAGGTCACAGCCACCGAAACAATATAAGGAGTTAGTACAAGCATAATAAGGTAGATTGAAAGAAAACTACAAGTCTACTGCAACTAACATGCGCAAAGAGGAATTTTCTAAGTCCCGTAAGTAGGTTACGGCCACCAAAACAATAGTAAGAATTAGTACAAGCATGATAAGATGGGTAACAGAAAACTTTAAGTCTACTGCAACAGACATGCGTAAGGAGGAATATTCTAAGTCCTGTAAGTAGGTCACAGCTATCAAAACAATAGAAAGAATTAATACTAGTATAATAAGATAAATGAAAGAAGGAAACAAACTATACATGCACAATTAACTACAAATACGCATCGTTATATTTCCAAGTCCAGTAAGTAGGTCACGAACATCGAACTAATAAAGAAAATTAGTACAAGCAGAATAGAAGGTAGTTAAAAAGAAATTAAGTCTACTGCAACTATAAGCAGAGAAGGAAAAGAAACAAGTCTACTACAAATTAAGCATGCACTAATAGAAAGAGGAAAATGAAGGAATTGGCGATATTTCAATAATTGGATGTCGGGCCCACACATCCAACTACTAAAGTACCCACCGGGTGTGGCAGCTGTATCCCATCGGCCTTAGAGCCGCCTGTGATACGGACTACGCGAGGAGGCAACAAACACAGCTCCTATATATACCCCGCAGAGCCGCCAGGATGTAATGTGTTACTGACAACCAACATTAACATTAAACGAGTTCCATTAGCCTACAGCGTACCGGTTAAACGACTTTCCATTACCACGACGCTCTCTACATGCAAGTCTTTAGAATGCACACTTCACATCTTGCAGTGGAGAAGACTGTTGATAATATGGAAAGTAAATTGGAGAAGGTTAAGTTGAAAACAAAGCAAGAGGAGGAGAAGAAGAACAAGAAACAGAGAAAAACCTTCAAGAGGTCAAACACATTGGCAAGAATAATTCATAATAACATTAATAATCCATTGTATTTTAAGAGACAACCAAAAGAAAAGGAAAGAGGAGAAAACATTTTAAATGTGATCTTGAAAGAAATGATAATTAAAGAAACATTAATCACACCGCTAGAAAAAATTGAAATGAAATTTAAAAAATTGAAAACAGATTTTAGATATCTTGTGGTGGCTATTGAAAATGACCAAACACTGTTAATACAAAGTAAAGACTGTACCAAGCACATGGTTGTTAAACTTCCAACATGTGTACCGCTGCCACCACCACGAATTGACAATACAAAATTGTTTTTAATTAGAAGGAATGGAAGAATTGAATTTGAAGTAGAATAAGAAAAAATGACAATTAGAATTAGTAATAAACAGAGAAAAAACAAACAAAACAAAACAAATAACACAACAGACTTATTAATACTAGAGTTAAGTTTTGTTAATGTACACACGGTATTGTTTCCGTGGGTGCTGTGCACAAACGTATCCATTAATGGTCAGGTAATAGTCAGCTGTTGAAATGTTGTGTAGCCGGCAATTGTTCTACGAAAAGATAATAAAGTTAATTGTGTATATTAATTAACTTTATAGAATACGCGTCAAGACGTAATGAGTTAGTCAAGTCTCTCATTTAACATGCGGCTCATTCATCATCAAGGGAAAGTGGAACGCTGCCAGACCCGGCCGGCGCGGGGAGAGGGGAACCGGTCGGGCAAATGAATATTACCTCGATTAGCATACAACGCAGCGGTTAGAGGCTGATTTACGACTCCCATTATCTCGAGCGAGACAATCTACTTTAATTTGTTTACCGCTCACACCGCGTATTATAAATATTTGAACTAAACTTTTATGTCTTTAATAAATTTACAAAGTAGGTAATTCGTTTGTTATTACATTACCTTTTTATTTTTTAGTGTTACTGTTCTCATGTTTATTATTAAGTAGCTAATTGCGTTAGTTATTACAATACCTTTTTATTTTGTAGTTTTGTTGTTAAAACAGTTTTATTCTTTATACCATTCTTTTTTATCTTTTCCTAATAATAATAGTAATAATAATACTTTACATCTACAAGCTACTGTGTGTTTTAACACGGTTACGACATTATGAATGTAACGGTTATGCGTGAAGTAACACAAGTATCGAAGCAGAAGCTAAAGAGTTGAGAGATCTTTTGTCAACTGTTTACATTGTATATTTTGGAAGTATTTGCAACAACTACAAAGAACTTTCGGTTGGACTTGGAATATGTACCGACATGGAAGGTCAACAACTGAAAATGAGCAAATTTGCAGTGTGCCTTTTTTATGCTAGGAATACTATCTCACTATTGTCAAATAACGAATTGTTTTGCAACACAACGGTGTTGATCGAAGGATCTTCATTTAAATTGTAAGGGTAGGGAGACCGATAGTTAGGGTTGTGGTGGGGGTAATGGTACGGGTGGGGGAGGTCGATAGTGTGGTAATAGTAGTGGTGGGGGGTGAAACCGAGTACCTAGCAGACAAGCTACCCCTATATCACTTCACGGTCACCTCTTGAACAGTGCACATCGAGCTCCTATTACAACAACAACAACAATAAGAAGAAATGAAAACATGTCTATGAAAGCTGTAACTTTTGAACGTACTGTAAATAATTATTGTTGCGATTTGAAATGTTTTAAACTACCGGAGTATCAAGTTGATGGACTAGCTTGTTCTAAATGCAAGTGTTATAGTTATTGTGAATGCAATTGTAAAACATACAAATCAACACGCGAGAGTGCAATAGTAGTATGAATACACCGATCCTAAGCCGCCCCATGAGGAGTTTTCGCCCCATGAGCAGGTCGGTGGTGGGGGAAGGTCACGTGACCTTAATTGGTTTTTAATTGACCTTAATGAGTTTTTAATTGACCTTAATGAGTTTTTAATTGACCTTAATGAGTTTTTAATGACCTTAATGAGTTTTTAATGGGGTTTTAATGACCTTAATGAGTTTTTAATGGGGTTTTAATCGATTTTTAATGACCTTAACCGATATTTAATGGGGTTTTCTCTTAATTACCCTAATTATGACTAAATACCCAAGATGGCGGCCCCGGATCCAAGATGGCGGCTCCCGCCAAAACAGCTACAGGTCTACAGCATGCACAAACATATTACGTAGATACTCACCCTGTATGGTCGGTAGAATGTCAGTGCAAAAGCCTCTCAAGGAACGTCTGCATGTACAGACATGAAAAGGTTACGCAACACGACCTTGCATACACACCTGGCGTCTAGACACCCGACCACGTCCGCCTTAGCGGTTAACCTCGAGAA
>JAQJVL010009341.1:0-16329 GCA_035578905.1 Stictocephala bisonia
AGTGTTACAACCCACTCTCCTAGTATCCATGATGAAAACCAATTTGGCTAAGCTTATGTGTCTTGTTTACGTTTTTTGTACAAGCTGTTTTTAAATTAAATTAATGCTCATGATATGCACCGACAAAATGAAACGTTCAGGAGCTTTTTTCATGGAATGGAATTTTGAGAAATCCTTTCTTATTGGGTCTCTATGATACAAAAGCTAACATGCCTCAATGAAACTAATCACCAAAAGGATATATACTTATTAGAGTATTACATCGTACTTCAACGTATATTGTTCTGCACGTTTTCATTAGCAATGCTGTTGGTAAATGCTACACCAACCTTTAGAATATGTTGTCGATATGAGCCTGCAATATTAATTTATTACTCTATTCATAATCTATAAAACTCTTTTTATTTGAACTCTAGCTGGTGTTGTATACTATACAGACCTACTGATTATTTATTTGAACTCTAGCTGGTGTTGTACAATATACAGACCTACTGATTATTTATTTGAACTCTAGCTGGTGTTGTATACTATACAGACCTACTGATTATTTATTTGAACTCTAGCTGGTGTTGTACAATATACAGACCTACTGATTATTTATTTGAACTCTAGCTGGTGTTGTATACTATACAGACCTACTGATTATTTATTTGAACTCTAGCTGGTGTTGTATACTATACAGACCTACTGATTATTTATTTGAACTCTAACTGGTGTTGTATACTATACAGACCTACTGATTATTTATTCACCTCTAACACTAATATAGACATTGTTGTATATTGTTGATATTCAGCTAATTGGTGGCTTAGTGTATGAATATATACTACGAACATGATGTTTGCTCAATGGTTGCCATTAACTTGGACCTACTGAACAGTCTAGTACTAACTGAAGTTTAGGGGAAAATAACTCAGTATCAATCGTGATTCAGCTGAAAATTATACTAATACAATTTTTTTGTAATTCGACCCTAAACTTTAGATTTCGAACTGACCCTGGCTATAAGACTTTTTTTAAAGGTCCTTTCTAAAGGCCCTTTGTCAATCTTAGGTACTTACAAAGTCTAAATTTATTCATCAGAACTAATTTTTAATTTATATTCACATATATTTTGGTAATTTGCTACGTTATTGATGAATATAAAATAGGTAAATGTTTAACTGATAATAATTTTCTGTTTCTATTTTCCATCCTTTTTATTCTTTTAGCTTACTCATTATTCACCATATTATCATATTCAGAACCCGTAGAAAACACCCTTGGGAATTATGGTAGGCTACAACTTGTGATAGAAATGATAAGTATTTTGAAATATACAACATTCCTAAATAAGCTTATACTGGGCCACCAATGCAACCTTTACCAAAATTTCAAATATTATTTTACTTCCAACTGAGGACGTAGTATTAGTTAATATAAAATATGATTAATACTACGTGGTTCGGATTCCACGTAAAGATGTAGGTCCCTTACTTGTCCTGGCTATTGGGCTATTGATAAATAGCTCTTTCTGAGGAACAGTCGACCTTAGTTAGTAACAATGTCTACACTCATTCATCTACACTCATTCGCCCCTCATATTCGACCATATCTTGATGATCGCGTCTTATGAATAAATAATGAATAATAATAGTGAAGAATATGATAAATAACCATTCATTAACATATACGTTTAATGCACTGGTTATTAATAACAACACAGAAACGTGTTTTTAATCAAATACGTTAAAATTAATAAATAACTTACGTTATATACATTCCTGGCATTGTTTCCGTATATTTTCTCGTAAAATCCTAACAATTCACTAATTGTATAAAAGCATTTATAAGAGTATATGCCAGAGTGAAATGGAAAATTCCAAATCAATTGCTAAACATGTGCAGCTTACGAACATTAAAAAAACAACATGAAAACCGAAAAATAGTCGTAGTGAACGTCTTAATGGCAGTTTAAAATGGATTACAACTAATATGTACATAGTGATATATTTGTGTTAGAAGATTTATAGCCTTTAATTATTTATAACAAACGTATCTATGACTTATTCAAGTTGCTGGCCCTTCTATCCACATAGTGAACTGGAAAATAACACTCGACACACATTCAGCGCACTATTCGATATGACCTCTGTTCCTTTCTTCTCTGTGGAGTAACACATCTATAGAAATCATAATCTAGCCAAACCGTATTACCTCTTTTGAAAATGATATCCTGCGATCATTTGATGTGTAAAGAGTCTGACCAAACCAGTTTCTCAGTAGCAGAGATCCTGTGTGCGCGCGCATGTGTGTATTGAAAGTTACGTGGGCCGAAGCGCGGCCAGGCGCACGTCCCCCTTTGTCACCGGCATATTGATGGCGGGCGGCAAAAACTTGTCACTTTCGCGCCATTATGCAAGTGCGATGCCCATTGTGGTGGGCCCCGTGTGGCTGCAGTGCCCGCAGTGTTTGTGGAGACCAATCTTGCAGACAATGGCTAAGTCTGGAGCTGGAGAAAGAAGGACCCACTCCCCAGCCGACCGCTGGAAAGGACTTCATAATTACTCAGTAGAGAGCTAAACAATTAAAATAAATTAATCTGATAACATCAAAGAAAATTGAATTTTCTTATTTGTGATTTTACGTCCAGTTTAAGCATAACCACTCTGAGATGACCTTAACAAAATTAAAACAATATAAATAATTTTATAACTGATAAATTCACTTCTTATGACAGTTAATGGTTTCCCACGCTTATCTAACAAGCGCTCATCAATTGTAAATTGGGTGTAGAAAGTATATAGAAGAGCCTCGAAGTCTTCACACGAAAATTAACTCTGAGAAAGGCCTATATCATAATACATAACTCTTTAAAAGTGTAAGTATTACGTAATACATTCTATCTCTCTTCTTCATAGTATATATTTTTCCACAGGAAACGTTATTTTTTTTTTAATTTAATCATCGCATAGATAATTAAATGAGGTGAAATTAAACCTGCTAATCGAATTAGTATGATTGTTGTACAGACTTAAACCTCCGATGACACTTTCATTATAATTAAGTTCAAGGCAACACCCATCAGCTAGGAACTAATTTAAAAATATAATTTTCATTTACGATATATCTAAACTAGTATGTGCTCTGTCATATTTATTTTTATTTAATTGACCACTAATCTATACCAAATGAAGAATATCATATATTAGACGCTGACATATATTAGTGCGCACTTTATGCGAATATGAATGATTACATAAGTGTAGGATTTCTGTGGATGCGTTGTGTAGTCTGGTTTCTAACTGAGTACGATTTATCCTCAAAAAGGGCCAATTTATAATACCCCAATTATAAATTATAAAATAAACCAAATTATAAAATAAACTCAGGGCAACTATGCACCTAAATCTTTACATGGAATCCGAACCACGAAGTATTTGTCAGATTTTAAGCTAATTTACCAGCCTGATATTACGTTTTCTCCCCTACACAACATCCGGACACTTACTAACACCCAATATAGCCCAGTCAATGAAGGTTTTGTGTCGCAACTAATTAGAGGAAAGCTGAATTTTTGCAGGGTGTTAGTATACAAGGTCAACAATAAAAAATTACAAAGTCCCGACCCCCATCCCTCTTGCTTTCCCCCCAACCCCCTCCCAAACATCGCAAGAGCAGTACTTTGGTTAAATACTCATAGCTCGAAAACTAATAAAGTTACAGACGTGATTCTTTTTTTATATTACACCTAACAATATGGCAAACAAATTATGTACTTAACATTTTTATGTGTATAACTTCGTTTAACCGTAATACTGATATACATGCAAAAAAATGCCTCTGCTAATTACAAAAACTTACTTTAACCAATTATATAATTTTATCCTTGCATTGTGGAAAGAAACGTCTTCACTAAAACTTGTAGATAATTTAATTAGCTTTAAAATGATGTATCTAACATTGCTTACCGTTGAAATTATGGCTTCATAGGGAGCGATTAAACAGTAGCGGGTATAGCGCTGTGCCGACCCCACGCTGCTCATAGCAGTGCCGCTGCCGCCGTTGACACTCGCCGCTGAGGGGCATCGTACTTGTATCTCGTATTTGTGTACTCGTATCCGTAGTCTTAAGTTATTTAGAGCAGGAATATAATAATTTTCACTTAAGGGTCCATAAGATAATAAAGATTTAGTTCACTTGTATCACTGATAAATAACCAAATTTCACTGTATAGGCTCTGTTGTTTAGTTTAAAAATCTTAGTTTTGTGATACAATAAATACAATAAAAGCAAGATATTATTTTCTATATATATCAAAACCAGTATAGTATTTTTATAGCTTCTTATTTCCATAAGAATGAAGGAGCTCCTAGTACCCATTTATTTAAGGTGCTCTCAGTTATTCCTCGGCCATGAGTTAGACCTCCTATTGTTTTTAAAGATTTCATCAATGATTGCTCTATACACGTCACTCCAATTGCCAGACCAGAACTCATCTTTTCTTCTAATAGTGAAGAGACCTTTTGTCACAAAGATATCGTACTCTGTCTTAGTTAGCTTTGATTTGAGTTTCTTCATTTCTTGGACATTCATCTGAGCAGATTTTGCATAAGGAATGTGTCCTGCAGCATGAAAGTAAGGAAGCATATCAGTGATAGTGTCTAGGTGCAATTTCCAGTTCCCCGTTCTCTCTGCTAGAATAAAATTTAGCATTAGGTCGATTTGCTGAATTAGATTTAGCCAGAGCTTTGACGTTCTACTCTCAGACTTCTTTAAATTGATGAGGTCTGTCAGCTTTGCCAAGGCTGATTGAATGGATTTATCATCACACGCAGTTGCTTGAGTAATATCACAGTGAGAAAGTTGGTCATAAACTGTTTAAACCTCGTTACAAAACACACTTGAACGTACCTCTTCATCTTCTGTCACTTGTTCAACAATAGCAGCATAGGTTAATTATGTATGCTCTCACAGCTCTAGCGAAGGCATGTCCAGTAAGCATGAGTTTCACCGTTGCCTTACCATAGACAGTCTCCTACAATGACTCTATTCCACTACCTTCCATTATACGACCAATGTATCCCAAGTACGACATAAACAAATGGAAACCCAACCTTAAAACAATCCTTGACAAATCATATTGATCTTCAGAGCCAGCAACGATTTCCATTGCTTTTAAGTATAGTGGCTGGTCAAAGGTCACATGTATGTTTCCTTGTTCTTGCTACACTGTTCAGCTACAAAACACAATGCTGTATATACTGATGATGGGTTATTTGGATCAATGTCTATAAAAGGAATAGCCATGATGTATGAAGTGTCCTGCCCTTTTAAGTATAGTGGCTGGTCAAAGGTCACAATGTATGTTTCCTTGTTCTTGCTACACTGTTCAGCTACAAAACACAATGCTGTATATACTGAAGATGGGCTATTTGGATCAATGTCTATAAAAGGAATAGCCATGATGTATGAAGTGTCCTGCCCTTTTAATTTTCTAATTGAGACACTCATAAAACCATTCCAGCCTGGTTGGATGTTACATCCGCTGACCCATAACAGATTAAGTGTATGAATAAAGGATACTGTGTTTGCAGTTATTTTCCTCAACGTTATGGCACCTGAGAAGTCTTCCATAACAATACGAGCTAAGCCACTGGTTTTTCGCTTAATATACGACCGTTTACGGGTTTCTTCTGCAATCTTAAATGGTCCATCAACTAATCTAGGTACTTCTGAGGTGATAGAGATATGTGGTGACGATGGAGTGATGCATGCAATTCCTCCCATCGCATTAAATGTGTTTAAGCCATCTAACGATCTTACGTTAACATCATCGTTGTCGAAAACGTATTGTGTAAAGGAATCAGATTCTATGACTGGGGGATTCGTGATTAAAGACCTTATATATCTGTCACTTTCATAGTATGAGGAACATACTCCCAGCGCAGAAAGTACCTTAATCAAATTTTTTGACCCATACATTCTATTTAAATATAGAGACAAAGAAGTTTGTATTGACGATAGGAAGGACTTTGGTCTTACAGCGGACATTATTGAATGGTTTATCACAGCACGTTTTCTACTTATGTCAGAGCTCGAGTTTTCAGTTCGTTTTTTGGTCACCGTAGACGTAAATAGTGCCAATGTTTCAGGAATCAAATCATTTGGTATGGTACTTACTTCCTTCGCTCTTGAATACTTTCCACAGTCATAATTCATTTTTTGGACATCTTCCCTAACAATTTCTACTGCTGTTCTAACAATTATTTTTCGTCCTTCTTCAGAACTGGTTTCTCTGTTTTTGTACCAAGAATCTAAAACTTTGTGACTAGTATGTGACATACCTTAAATACTTTTCTTTCCAGATAAATTATCCACAACTAGCCTATCTTGAAAAAATCTACAAGTTGTGCTGATAATGGCCGTCCTACCTTTTGTTCACTACTTTTAGGTTCACAAAAGTTCTTATAACATTGCCCATGGAACGGCTTCAGCGGCAACTAAATCAATAACACCTAAAAGCCTAGACTTAACTTTACAGGCCCAATCATCACTCCTAACATCACAAGCATTGAGGAGCATTTCCTTTATTTCAATAGTTGAAACCTCGTGAATTCTGGTTCGGTACTTATATGGAAGTTTAGCGTCAAAAACCGCACGTTCTCCACATAACAAACAATCATGATTGAAATCAAATGTGTTGTCTAATTTTCTGAGAAAGTGCTGCGGTGTAGAAGGTTCTGCATTTTGCGCTTTTAATGCTGCTTTAATGTTGCTAGGTCTGGTATAATTTCGCCTACATGTAGAATGTACCTTTATTAAATCGACATTAGCAAGTAATTTATGGATCTCGTCTTAATTCCAGAAACAGTATTCAACAAGATACGTACTAAGGACTGTCTACGAACAAATTGCAACATGCAGTCCGACGCATGGAGACATCCAAGCGCCTGACGAGTCACTGCTAGAAGCGGCGCCGCGCCGGTGGTGCAGTGTCCGCTACTGTTTAATCGCTCTCTATAAAGCAACTACGTCATTAAATAGCTTGAATAGACCCATCATATTGAAGCTAATTAAATTGTCTATAAGTTTTGTTGAAGACGTTTCTTTCCACAATGCAAGGATAAAATGATATAATTGGTTAAATTAAGTTTTTGTAATTAGCAGAGGCATTTTTTTGCATGTATATCAGTATTACGGTTAAACGAAGTTATACACATAAAAATGTTAAGTACATAATTTGTTTGCCATATTATTAGGTGTAATATAAAAAAAGAATCACGTCTGTAACTTTATTAGTTTTCGAGCTATGAGTATTTAACCAAAGTACTGCTCTTGCGATGTTTGGGAGGGGGTTGGGGGGAAAGCAAGAGGGGTGGGGGGTCGGGACTTTGTCATTTTTTATTGTTGACCTTGTATACTAACACCCTGCAAAAATTCAGCTTTCCCCTAATTAGTTGCGACAAAGGGCATTTTTTTACCTTTATTGACTGGGCTAATATGGACACCCCAGACGTCTCTAGTAGTCCATACTGATAGCAACCATTGAGTGGAAGCCATGTCGGTATTGTGAGGGCCTAGTATATAACCTATCACCAACAATCTCCTCAACACTCTGTACCCATTTAGATGGACAGCACTGCACCGCTAGTTCCGACTGTATTATTTGTAGAGCTTGACGGAATGTATAAATAATAACAGTTCTTTAGTGGATTGGTGAAATCTTGGATCTGTTGATGACCAAAATGGGAAATTTATTGATAAAAGTTAATTTAAAAAAATTACTATCCATTCAAAGGCAGAGTAAATAAAACCAAACAATCCTAGCCATAACGGACTGGTATATAAATGTCAGTTATGTAACAAGACAATACAGCCATCAGTTCAATAAACCGCTGGGATCTACTTCCATAGGAAAGCGGTTCCGCTTTACGGGCAGTGGCGTTGGGTTTTTCAGCCAAGTCCCAGGCACCTTGGTAAAACAAAATACCACACTACCGGACACTTGTTCCAAAACCAACAGATAGTGACCAGTTTTTTTCCCTTCGTACCTAATTTTAATAGCACTTGACTCGAATATGTAGGAAAATAGTAAATTACAATAAGTTTTAATAAGCTTATATAGAAATATTGTTTTAGTAATTTATTCTTGGTATCCTCAGTGGTTTCTCTGAGTCTCAGAGAAACCACTGAGGATGCCACATCACAGTATGGGCGAAACGTTTGGTCATCTTGTAAATATTGTAGATAGTACCTTGACGCGGTTGTCACCGGAAACTGTAGATTTTAGTTATGACACCGGCCGCTTAAGCCTAAGTTCTAAAAAATTTATTCTTAGTTTAATACAAAAGTCCCTACAGATATGACTGCTTTAGGAAATATATGCATTGAATCACGTTATTGACCCTTTTTAGTAATGATCGTAAAATATGCATAAATATGACATTTAATATTCAAAACTCTGAATAAAAGTGGCGCTGTATCCCAGCTTCTTGGAGACTAAGTCCTTTGTAGTTGTAGGCGATTGGTTGTATTTTTGGTAATCTTAATAATGCCATCACGTCCGCTCAATGGTTGCCATCAATGTAGACACTACTAGAGAAGTCTGGGGTGTCCATGTTGGATGGTAGTCAAGATTTGGATATTGTGTAGAGAAGAGAATTGATTATCAGGTTTGTGTCATGAGTATCAGGCTTGTGTAATGAGTATCAGGCTTGTGTCATGAGTATCAGGCTTGCGTCATGAGTATCAGGTTTGTGTCATGAGTATCAGGCTTGTGTCATGAGTATCAGGCTTGTCAGTTAGCTGAAAACAGATCAATACTAAATCGGTAGGTACGGAACTATTTATAAAATACTCTACGATTGGCGTCACTTGTAATAGTCTAACAATATTAATAATTTTACACATAATAAAACACACCAACATGACAAACACTCTTGAATGATAACCCGATCTGAATCCATAACACACGCTCTATTCAATACCCAAAACATTCAATAGGGGTTTTATAATGCCAGTCGACATGCAACCACATGCTCTGCGTATCTGGTTATGTGTGCAATGCTCGCTAGATCGCGGTTTGGATCCACACATGCCTTTCCTCACGCCTCCAACAATGCCTGCCATGCAACAGTCTCACAGTTACCGGTGCATTTCACATGCTAGTGGAATCGATTTGAATATTGTCCTCCTAGCTGGTGACGTAACGTCACGCCGATGTTATTGACGGTTGCCTGTCACCCAATACTCCGTAAGATCCCATAATTTATGCGTGAATACAGTCTTCGTCTGTTGTCCTCACGTTGTTGTTTTATGTTTTAACTCAGCAAGATGTTTTTACTAGGTTAATATTAGTTTTTGAATATTTAATTTTTTTTCATCTATGGATGTACTTGCTAAAATAAGGTTTTTATAATTTAGATAGTTTGAAAACAACTTAAAACATGACAATTATTATTTGATTAGTACATCTACTGAGTAAAGCTACTTTATTCATTTTCTTGTATTTTGATTATTGTTGTTGTTATTGTTAGTTATGTAGAAGAGAAGACTTAGTAGTGCTAACCTCGCCATGTGTACACTTAATCAATGAATCAATTTTCAGTGATATTTCGATGTTTGATGAAATACTTGTATACTTTCATTATAAATAGTTACTTATTGAATTGCATTTTTTGTTTGTTTTTGTTTTAGTGAATATGGACTAGTTCAAAATATAAAAAGCAAATCCAATCCGAAATATGATAACGCTTAAAATGACACCTCATGCCTACATTTATATTTTTTCTACTATACGTTTAGTTGGTATTCATAGTTTGTGTTTTATTATCTGTTCAGCTGAACAAGCGAAATATGCTAACTCGACGTCAAATAGATCAACGTACCAATCACTGGTTGATTACCACAGTGTAACTGGTTACGTACTGTAACTAACTGGACTGATCAAGCTAAAGATTATGTTTTGGTCATATAAGTAATCCTGATTCAAGTGTAAGGCTAACTATTCCACATAAAACGTTGAAATGAGTAAATTAATCCTGTGTCATAGGTTGTAATCGATGTCTTACAACAAAGAGAGTTTGATGACACAAGGCGATTGGTATTGCCACGGGATCGTCTTGGCTAATTATTATTCATATTTGCTATAACGACTCAGATGTGCATATTTTAAGGCAAATGTGAATGATTACTTGAGTGTAGGACAAGTTTGGATGACATTTGTAGTCTTGTTACTAACTGAATTCGACTTAGATCAGAAAGCACCATTTATTAATAGCCATTATCAGCACTAGTGAATATATCTAGAATGTTTTGATTAAGTGGATGTTGGCTGTGACTCCCACAGTAGCAAACGTGAAGTGAATTTGCAACAAAGTAAAAAAATCTGTAAGCCTATCAGCAGTCCTGATCACTGAGACTGTATTAAATGCGGCTTTTTAATCCATCTTTTTATGATCCTTCCTAAGCTGATGTTATTCCTTACAATAATACTTAAAATAGGAAGCGTTGAATCCAACATAGTGAAGCGTAGGTGTCATTCAAAATAAACTGCAGGATATAAAGTAGCATCTGTAAATCATAGTTGGCTGCTCAGTCTTTGAATTTCCTTACAAAAAAAAGTAAGGAACTTGACAGATAAACTTAAATCACACTCATAATTATAGTTTTTATCATATACTAATCAGACCCGGCCACGTGTTGCTTACGCTTAGACTAATAATAATTTTTAGATATGTAAAGTATTCATTTTAAATTTAAAATAAAGGTTAATTATTTCTTTAATTTTGTCTGGAATAAACTAAATTACGGTTCATTTCATAAACAGTCACCTGGTCACAATAATAAACTTACTAGATATGGTTTGGTTGTAACAAACACATAAATCAGCTAATTACGGTAGCACTTTTTTAACTTTGACATTTAATTACAGTTTTGAAAAGTAGGTAGGTCGAGATATGCTTGAAATAATCTTTCCTCTTTTACAATTTAAGGCACTAATTATATATAAATACTAGCTGAACCCGCCCGCTTCGCCGGTCTTAATATTGAGTTTGAAGACTTGTGATCAAAATATAATTAAAAAGTTCAACAAATTCAAGAACATGAAAAAAGTACGGTACTTAAAGTAAATTAAAAAAGAATATTCTTTGTTTTAGAAAAACAATTATTTAAATACCATCCAATTTATAACAATTTCACAGCTGATGTTATGAATAATTTACTACTTTCCTCAATTATTTTTAATATTAAAAGTTAACACAATTAGTTAAGTTGCCACAATTTTATTTAACTTTTTTTATTTAACAGCTGTTAATCAAATAAATAAATCAATTAGTATAGCTCCATAAGAATACCATGGGAATTTTGGAGGCCAGTGAGATGGAGTCCTGAGGTCGGAGAAGAAAATCCTTAGTGAGCCTCTAAAGTCCAAGATAAAGCTATGAACAAATTTTCAAGTCAATTGGATGTACAGTTTTGGAGAAATAGTGATGAGTGGTAAATGGCTTTTATATATATTATATAGATTGTAATCTTGCTATTTCAATCAGACTTTTATTGTAGTTTACAGGCCGTAAAGTACGGCGATTGACTCTAAATCAATTAAATATCGGGGGTTCTCGCCATGTTTACCCAGGTCCGATGAACTGGCTATGCATGTAGTAAAATTAAATTTAAAATTTTTCGATTGAAATCAGTTTGTTCTCTTGGATAAAAAAGTTTCAAAGTCTAGACAAACCTCTAAGTCTACTTTTAGAGGGCACAAATTACTGTAGTTGACTCTGAATCAGTGAAATATCGGGTATTTCAATGAATGAATGAAATATTTAGCCATGTCCTGTAAACTGGCTATGCATTTGGTCAAATTAAATTGTAAATTTTCCGATTATAATCAGTTTGTTTTCTTAGATAAACCAGTGTCAAAGTCTAGAGGAATCTGTAAGTCTACTTTAGAGGGCACAAAGTACTATATTTGACTCTGAATTAATAAAATATTATGTTTATCGCCATGTTTAGCCATGTACTATGATCTGGCTATGCGTGCTTCAAAACTAAATTGTTAATTTTCTGATTTAAAACAGTTTCTTCTCCTAGATAAAAAAGTTTCACAGTTTAGTAAAATGTGTAAGTCTGCCCTTAGGGGCCGTAAATAAATTGTGCCCTTCTTCATCTATTCATACTTCAGACTAAAATAATTAATTAAGCAATGTATACTTTAAAATAATTAAAAACAGCTGTTTATAATGACTATGACTATTCATTTGGTTAGTAAACTTCATACACGTGAAAAACCCTAAACAAGCATGCATGAAAAAGTCGTTTACTCTTTTATTTTCAAACTATTTTTAAAATTGAGGTATCTTTGAATTTGTTATTAAATATACAAAATTAAATTATTCAAATACATTTTCAATACAAATAATGGGTTTAAAGTTATTTAACTTTTAACATTTCTTATGGTTTCCATTTTGAAACCGATAAAGATAATTTTGTTTATTTTTTGTTTTAAACTACCCCTAACTAGGTTAGTAAATATACAAAGTTTCCAATTATTAGCTCAAACCATGTTTGAGATATAATTTTTTTAATAAAAAGCACATAAAGACAGACAGACACACTTAACAAGGCGATATAGGCCATATGTTTACAGAAACATTTTTGCTTATTTTTATGTCTACTATCATATACTGAAGTTGTGCCAACCTCTCGGGAAACACCTTGTATATATACGCGATATATATTATACTCTTGTATATAAATATAATGTTGAGTAATAATTTCAAGATAATCTATTAAACTTTTAAATATTTTTTTGTACAAATATATGGGCTTTTTATTTGTATAGGTAATACTTAACAAATTATATAATACATGTAATAAGGTATTATGGTTCTTTTCCGTTATTTCGCTACCATAACCACAACTTAGGTTAACCTAACATAACCAAACCAAACATAATATAACCTAAAAAACCTAAAATAACCAAACCAAATTAGTGAATTAATTGAAAAGTTCCGGTATTATTTATCCTACATAATATGTCAGCTTTTATTGTCTCGTGACTGTTGTTAGTGTTGTATACATTTTTTAATGCAATAAAACGCCCTAACAATGACATCATCGATACACTACAGAGGTGTTTCTTCACACTGCTTCAATATTTCTACGTCGGATTATCGCGTAACCTTGACAAGTATTAGTCACGAGTAGTTATAAACAAGCAACAACAAAAAAGAAAGGAAATAAGATCAACCAGTGCTCTGTTGGCAATCTTGCCTAAGATAAAAAAAATAAGCACGACAGTCAACCTGTTAAAACTAAATAAATATAAAACGAATATATTACTAACACAAAATATAGGTCCAGTTCCTTACATAAAAAACACAGCAAGACTGTCTGTATCACTGGTGTACTTCAACTAAATATTAATCTACTATATTTAAATTAGACATAATCTTTTTATTTCATTACATATTAAAAAATATTTAAAAATTATAATTATTATCATAGATAATTAGTTAATTAGCTTACATAAACATTTATGAACTACATCTTGTTACTTGAATAAATAATCTTTTATTTAAAGGGAAGAAAGTTTTTTTTTTTTTTTTTGAGATTAACAGTAATGTTCAAATCATGTGGCAATTTGTTAAACAATTTTTGGTACTTGTATTGAAATTATTGTTTTAAAAATACTTTTAGAGATTTTTGGAAATTTCAAAGTTCTTTTAAATCTACTTCTAGTGTTATAGAAGAGGTCGGTACTATGCCACTATTGTCACTCGTTACATAAAAAATTCTTAAAACTTTATAAATAAACAAATGTTGAATTGGAAGGATTTTTAATTTACAGCATAAAGGATAAGAACTATCTCTGATTTTTGCACGACTAATTATTCTCATAAGGTGGTTTTGTGTTTTTCTTGATTTGGATATGTAGGTTTTATAAGCACCTCCCCAACACTGAATTCCATACTGTAGTTGTGCGTCTACTAGTGCAAAATAAAGCATTCTAATATTTAGATAATAAGCAAAAGTAAACGGTAATTGTAGATAATGATTTTATTAACATTACAAAATGTAACCCAGCTATTTAACAATTAATTCTAAGTCATTCTCAATATATGTTATAATGATCCCCCTAAATAACAAGATTTCATTGTTTGATATGTGTTTTGTGATTTAAAATTCTAAATTAAAAACTTAATTCTGTCAATCCAACTCCTGACCATAAATAGTTACACTATAAGTACAAAATATAATAATACTAAAAATAAATTAATATAACGATATATTTATATATAATACAGTGCACCTCTAGTACATGAAACAGTGGATTGAATCAATTTTGCAGTTGGTTTTATTTTACAATTTAAATCTAAAGTTTTCATAGCAGGTTATGTGTTTGCACTAAAGAATATAATTTGTGATAAGGATGAATTGTGTAGTTACGTGCAAATAAACACATCAAAATGCATTTTGAAGTTCGTTGTTTCAATTTTACTCACTTTTAAATTTTTTTTGAACTATTCACGGAAGAACATGCTTTCCACTAAAACTGGCATCTCTAAACCAGACCTCCAGTGACAAGTGTGGCCAAATATAACATATGACCGGAACGTATGGAGCTTCCCTTCTCGATGTAGAGACTGATATATATTCCAAACAGCTCAATAACTCACAAGGAATACATTCTTTTTCTACAACGTACAAACTTATGTGGATATCAGATTTGGGAGCATGTATTAATGTGTTCTTTGTATTCGTAATTCTGTTATATTTGATCTTGCACCGTTAATTTTGTTTAAGAATATTTACTAAAAGCTCTAATCTGATGTTCATACTTTAGTACGTATATTAGTGGCTATGTGGGACAAAACCAGTGTAAATGTATGGGCGAGTATGGTTGAGAATGTGATTTCTATATACATTTAATTACACCTCATCTATTTAGCAGTTATAAACATCTTATTAACATATTTTTGAGTCTTATTAATAGAATAAATAAATCTACCCTACTTTGAATAACTTTGTTTTATCTTTACTAAATTTTTCTCCCAAATAACAAAACTGTTATCGATTGTGTTTTACAATCTTACATATGAGACGCCGACACAGCGTTTTTTGTTATTTTAAGGTGAATATGAATGATAATAAATAGTGTAGGATGAGTGTGGATTAGTGTAGTCTGGTTACTAACTGAGTTCAACTGTTTCTCAGAAAGGGCAATTTATTAATAGCCCAACAGCCAGGCAACTAAGGGACCTACAGCTTTACGTGGAATCCGAACCACGTGGTGCTGGTCTGATTTTCAGCTAATTGACAATCCTGGTACTCAGTTATCTCCCCCCACACAACATCCGAACAATGATTACCACCCAACATGGACACCCCAGACTTCTCTAGTAGTGTCCACGTCGATAGCAACCATTAAGAGGACCGAGCATCCAACTTATCTCCTACAATCTCCCAAACACTTTATCCCCAAGTAGCTGGGTTACAGCACTGCACCACCTGTGCCGACCACAGGGATGTATATAAATACATCCCTAGTGGTTTTTCAGTGGTTTAACAAATATTGGTTGTGTTTTGAAAATTCTCATTTTAGATCCGTCGGATTCCTAGTTTCAATATAAGATTATAGATTGTACAAAGAAAAAGCATTATATTCCACCTAAAAGTACATCAGTACAGCAGGGTGTACCAAATCACTCTGGATTCCTATATTTTACAATTCCCTATACAGTATTTATTGCAGGATAGCTATCTGCAGTACGAGTTAGCCTTTCCCAAGGAGATCATTGCTGACAAGGATATATTAGGTCTGAAGTGTATATTATATCTTATATCCCACGTGTTATACAGATTTATTCATTGAGGTCTTAATTTAATTCAGGAAAGATTCAGTTACTTTCGAGTCCAGGATGGAGAAGTGATACTGTATGCATTATGTTTTAATGTTGTGACTAAAAGATGAACTAATATTTTATATCACTTTCCTGTAGTTCTTTATTCTTTTTTACTCGATACTATTTAAAAACCTGTTTTTAAAAAGAAGTTTCTTTTTTGTTAGGCTCACATGAATATTATTAATGACTAGACATTTTAATAACTGTATTACTAAATGTAATAGTTCTTTTATGTACATCCTAATATCTTAAAAAGTTTACCACTCCTGACCTCGATGATTAACACATACACACATGCTTCCAAATCCAATACCTACATAAATGGGACCTTTTCTGTTAATTCACTACCACTACTTTTCCGTTACTTTACTACCACTACTTTTTAATCGCAATTATGGTTAGGTTAGGGACGGTTAAGCTAGGGGTTTCGTTATAG
>JAQJVL010009342.1:0-16330 GCA_035578905.1 Stictocephala bisonia
TCTATATCTAATATCTATAAAGCTGCATGTGTAACTCACTCACTCACTCACGTATACAAATTCTAACCCACTTCCAGATGAGCTAGAAACTTGAAATTTGGCACACTTGTAGCTTTTGCTGAGCAACCGACGGAAAAATTCCGAAAATTAAATTTTTTTAATTTTTAACCCTCCAAAAAAATCAAAATGGCGGACGGGAATTTTGAATTGTGTGCAGAGTTTTACTAACGGCTTAATTGTGGGCAAACCGTTGGTTGTAGAACAAATCTGACAGCATATTGCAGATTTCTAATTAAATTTCCTACAATTTTGGTCAGATAACATTTTTTTGTATTTTTGATAATAACTACGCAAAAAATCGTTATTTTCACATTTTGTTCAAAAAATGTTATTTTTGTTTTGTTTTTCGTATTTTACTGCATTATAACGATAATTTAAGAACTTAAACTCCTACACACTACTTGATTATACTAATTTGTTATCAAAACTACCATTAAATTCGATTTTGCACTGTCCATAACCTAGAAAAAATCCAAAATGGCTGACGTGAAAACGTTTATCTTTTTGCAGAGTTGAGGTTTTTGTTTTACTGAAACTTTAAATTTTAGTTTACTTAACACCAAACGACATATTCAAATTGACAATAAAATTCTGCACAAAAAGTGTCCAGTATGTTTTTGTGCTATATACAATAGTTTCCTCAGAAAAAGTCGGTAAACTTGAGTTCTTTCGAAAACACGTGATTTTTTTGGAATAGTTCCTCCCATTTAAGAATGATTTAAAGGTGCTAAAAACTTATAATCCTACACGTTATTTACGTTTAGAACTTTGTTATCAAACTGCTATAAACTTTGATTTTTCACTGTTTATAACCTAGAAAAAATTCAAAATGGCTTACGTGAAATTGCTGTACTGTTTGCAGACTTGAAGTTTTTGTCTTACTGAAGCTGTAACATTTTGTTTAGATAGCATCTAATGAAATTTTCAACCTAAAAATTAGATGCTGTACAAAAAATGTAATGTACATACAAAAATCTATGTACCACAAAAGGTACATACTATAGTTTCCTCGCAAAAAGTCAGTAAAGTTAAGTTTTGTCGAAAACAAGTGATTTTTTTGGAAGAGATCATCCTATTTAATCATAATAAAAGAAGCCAGAAACCTAAAATCTTACATACTATTTACCCTAACATTTTCTGTTACTAAAATGCTATAGAATTGGATTTTGCACTTTTCATAAAAAAAAAAAAAATTCATAATGGCTGACGAAAATACGCTTACCTATTTGCACAGTTGAGATTATTGTTTTACAGAATCTGTAATAATTAGTTGGATAACACCTAATGAAATATTCAAACTAACAATTCAATTCTGTACGAAATGTGTCATAAACCTTTTGTGGTATATTCCATCCTTTCCTCACAAAAAGTTTATAAATTTGAATACGTGCTTCCGTTATCAACTTAGATAGTATCCAATAAAAAACTAAGGTAATTTCTTATGATCATCTTAGATAGAACCCCCCCCCCCCCAGATCATATTGGAAGCCCCCTGTGATCAACGGATAATCACCCGTTATCATCTAAAATGGCGGACGGGAATTTTGAATTGGTGACAGCATACTTCAGATTTGTAATTAAATTTCCTACAATTTTGTTAAGAAGTAATTTTTGGTATTTCTGATATTAACTATGCAAAAAATCATCAAATTTCACTTTTCGTTTAAAAAATTCTATTTTTGTTAGGTTTTTCGTATTTTATTGCTGTATTACGATAATTTAAGAACCTAAAACCCGTACACACTATTTAACTTAACTACTTTGTTACGAAAACTGCTATAAAATATGATTTGTAACTTTTCATAACCTAAAAAAAAATCAAAATGGTTGACTTGAAAACGCCGACCTGTTTGCAGAGTTGAAGTTTTTTTTACTAAAGCTGTAATATTTAGTTTGGACAACATCTAATAGAATATTTAAATTATATACTTAAATGCTTTATACGTATATAATACATTATTTCACAAAAAGTAGGTAAAGTTGAGTTTTGTCAAAAATATGTTACTCACTTATTCACACGTATTCAAATTGTGTACAAAACTTTACGGAAAGTTAAACTATATATAAAAACAGTTTGTATTCATTTTTGTTGCCTAAAGGCCAATCATAATTTTACGCTGTATTTTCGGAATTTGTTTGTTAGTTTAGGCACCCTCCAGCGGCTGCGATAAACGTTTTTAGAACAGTTGGTAAACCGGGCCTTTGTCGATTGAAACGAGTCGCTCCAGCGTCTGCGAGAAACGTTTTTAGAATGGTTGGTAGAACGGCCCTCAGTCGATTGAAACAAGTCCCACCGAGGTTATATAAGGATGACGCCGCTTACCATGCCTCAGTCTGACACCCTACGGCCTCTACACGCTTGAATTACCTTCAGTACTGAACTGTTCAATTGTTTGGCTTTCTGCCCTATCGAAAACTGAATCGTTTTCACTGCAGGGTGATACGAATCTTCTATCATCGCTATTTTTCAACAAAACTCTTGGTTTATTCTCCCGTTTATTTAATTTAATACGTTTTTATTGTGATTAGTAATCAATCACAAATTTCTTCTGATTGTTTTCGAGACTTTATATTATTTTTTGTTTCCAATTTCTTCCTCTCCATTTACTTTAATTGTAATTTTACATTTTAACTCTCTACGATGGCTTCTCATCAACAGATTTTATTTTTGTGTTACCGAGGGGTCCTTTCATCAGGGCAACAATGAACTCTTCACATGGAGTAGAAATGCTCAGTGTGTGGCTAATTCTGCTTGTGCCCTTGCATGGAAAAGTCTTGGTGGACATTTTTCGACAAATGCAATCGATGCAATCCTTATGAGTGGTGATCGCATTTACAAAACACTGCGTAGTGAGATTTGTATTGGCTATGGGCGGTACTTGTTTCCAGAAGAATTACCATCAGTCATTCATGTTTTGAATCAGTCAGTTTCTCTGTTACAACTAGAGCACATTTACGATGCACTTTATCTCCTAACGAAAGATGATTAGCATGACACTGTTTCGTCACTTACTGAAAAATTACAAGACATATTGGCTGCAAATCAAAAAGATATCGGATTCCTTTTCACGGGTCAAACAGTTACTGTCTCCTTTTGGAGGGTAAATGAACTGCTGTATCTGTTTTATCCACATCCAGTGAATGAAAAGCGCCATTTTGATTTGTCCAATGATGGTAATAATCTGGCCCGCCTATTTCTGTGTGACAGCTACTTTTCACTGGCCAGTTTGATGTAGTCGAATGCAGCTCTGGATGGAGTTGCAAGACAGTTCACCATAACTCAGCTGACTTTGGGAAAAACTGCCACACAAGACCTTACTATTGTCCCTGAAGAACCGCGAATTGATGGCCCTCCAAACCAATTATATGAACCAATCTATACATCTAATGTAGACTCGCAGGAGTCTTATGTCGATGTTAAGTTAAAATTGATGCCTGTGGTAGTGTTATCACTCTTAAAAGAAATTTCTCCTTCGACCAGGCCATTATTGAGCAAAATGCCTGGCAGACCTAAAAAGGTTAAGCGAGGACGTCCAAAGAGCTTGATAAGTACTCAACAGGAACAGCTTACAGATGCAAAAAAAGATACAGTAAAAATAAACCTCAGATAAATAGAGGTGCTGTAAGACGTTACACTGACCAGCATCCCGAGATCAACCGAGAAGCTGTTCGACGTTATAACGATCAGAATCCTGGAGCTTCCTGCCAGAGAGTAGAGGCTTTTCGATTGAAGAATCCCTCATTTTCCAACATGAGACACGCTCGGAAGATTGGTGACAAGGCCCAATGGCGTACTGAAGAGACTACAATTTAAATGGCATTAGTTCATTTAAACTCCGTAAAGTATGTCTTTGGGAAGATGAAATTTACAAGTGTTCGTACTGTCATGCTCGACGGTTTGAGGAAGAGAAAGACAGAAAAAAGTGTTGCTGTAGTGAGGGAATATATAATATTCTTAATCTACCTCCTTTGGACGCACCGTTTTATACTAATCGTCATTTCCTAGAACGAGCCAGAGCATACAACGATCTGTTTACCTTCTGTGCACTAGAGGTGTCTGGTGGGTACCGTCATCCTAGTGGACTCTCCTTCAAAGTCGAAGGAAGAATGTACCACAAAGTTTACAATCTGGACGCCGCTGGTCAAAGGTTCACGCCAAGGGGGTTTGGGGGCGAAGCCCCCAACGAGCAAAGCGAGTATATCCTATAAAGCTCGATGTAGTGACTTACTGACTGACACTAAATGTTGAAGCAGTTCCCGGTGTCTTACCCCCTACATATGTATACTTGAATTAAAGCTCTCGGTCTGAAACCTCCGGAAAAATTCACAAAAGTTTACTTTTTTTACTCATGAACAAGATCGTGGCCTTTTTTTAACCCAAATCAGCTACAATGTATTTCTTATGGGAAAATCACAATAATGTAGTTTTTATGACCTATCTTGAGAAAAAGCTTGAGTAAAATTTTAAAACCATCACAGTTCTACACGCTTAACAAACACGCACCTTATATATGAATTACAGCTTAAAAAATTAAAAACTTGGGGTATCGCGGGGCCAAAAACTAAAATATTTGAAAATGTAAAAATTTTTAAAACTTAAGTGTGGTATCAATTTAAAGTTATTTTTCTCCTGAATCCAAACATAGCATCATATTTTGAAGAGGGTAAATATCAAGGAGGTATATGAAAAAAAAAAAAAAAACAAAACTAAAACCAGTAAAAGGGTAATACCATTGATTTTACTATACATAGAAGATAGTGAAATGAAATGAAATGAAATGAAATAGTTTTATTGCTTTTTGACAATATGTACATATCGTATAGCAAAAGTCATATTATAATAATAATGATCCTACAAACTAATGATACATTAAGTGATGTGATAAAATAACTATAGTAAATTTCAGCAAAGCTTAGTGGGGGACTTCATTCGTTCACAGATTAACGCATTCATTCACTACAAACACTCTTCTACAGCACTAACATTCATACAGGATCTCTCCCGAGCCGTCCGCAAATTAGGAGTCAGCTATAAATTCACCCACAGAATAACAAGCGAGAGCCACTAAGTAGCCTTTTAATCGAGACTTGAATTTGTTGAAATTTTGTTCCCTTTTTATATAATCTGGGAGAATGTTTAAAATTTTGACGCCTGCTATAGACGGTTTGCGTTCCAGGGCCGATGTACGGTGCCGAGCCACTCTAAAACTGTGACTACTTCTTGTTTCGTGTTGATGGATGTCACTACCTCGTGTTAAATTACATTTGAATCTACAATAGAGTGCAGTCTCCAAAATGTAAATGCAAGGCAGCGTTAGCAAACCTAATTCCCTGAAGGACTGTTTGCATGACTCTCTAACTTTTAATTTGGAAATTATTCGTATTGCTCTTTTTTGTAGCCGAAAGACTCTTTGAAGTTTGTCTAAGGAACAGCTACCCCACAGTCTTACTCCGTAGGTAAGGTGAGGGTAAATGAGACCAAAATAGGCCATTAACTGTACCTTAACTGTGCAAAATTTTGAAATGTTTCTCAAAGCAAAAATACCAGAGGCAATTTTTGCACAAACGCTGTCAATGTGGCAGCTCCAGGTCAACGCCCTATCTAGGTAAATTCCCAGGAACTTGACAGTGTTTGTTTCATCAAGAAGAATGCCATCAACCATTATCAGTGGCTTTAAGCAAGACTCTTGATCTCTTAAAGAAAAATGAATGTATTTTGTTTTTGAATGGTTTGTAGATAAATATTCCATTTCAAATTGCTGAACACAGGTATTAAGATTAGTGAACGCTTCAATTTCAAGTGCAGGAATGGACTCAGCTTTGAAGCAGAGTGTTGTATCGTCCGCATATTGAACGATATTTCCACTCAAAACAGAAGACCCTACCTCGTTAACGTAAACCAGGAAGAGAACCGGGCCTAGAATAGACCCCTGTGGAACTCCACAATGAACTTTTTTACTATTAGAAAATGAATCACCAATTTGAACACATTGACTTCTGTTGTCTAAGTATGATTTGAGCCACGAGTAAGGAGGGCCACGAATGCCATATCTTTCAAGTTTTGCCAATAGAAGGTTGTGATTGACACAATCAAAGGCCTTGGACAAGTCTAAAAAAACACCAACAGTTTTTTGTCTGCTTTCTAATCCGTCCAACACCAAATCGACCAGTCTGGTGACAGCGTCAATGGTTGACTTTCCATGTCTAAAACCAAATTGGTCCTCACTCAGAATCTTCTCTTTATCAAGAAAATCAAGCAGCCTGGAAAGAAATACTTTTTCAAAGATTTTGCTTGGAGCTGGTAAAATTGAAATAGGGCGGTAGTTGTTCAAGACCGTTGGGTCTTCCTTTTTAAACACCGGAACTACCTTTGCATTTTTTAATTTGGAAGGAAACAACCCCGTTTCGAACGAAGAGTTTATTATTTTCGTCAACGGGCACAGAATACTTTCAGTACACTGTTTCAATAACCACGTTGAAACACCATTGATATCCTCGGATAATTTAGGTGGAAGATTTTGTATCGCCCGAGCCACTTCCGCTTCACACACAGGAGACAGCATCATGGACCGCAAAACCCTCTTCTCTTGGGTAGTGTCCAAGTTACATGATTTTCTATTAGGTTTCATCTGGACAACAGTTGAAAAAAAGTTATTAAATTCCGTTGCTACTGATTTTGGGTCATCGTAGACATGCCCATTAATATTTAACTGAATTGGTTTCTTTGAAGACACGTTTTTTGTGTTATTTATAATCTTCCAAGCAGCTTTGGAAAAGTTTTTAGCACCATCAAGTGTTCGGTTGACTTCTAGGGATTTGGCAGCCCTTATAACTTTTTTGTATGTTTTTTTGTATCTATTGTAAAATTGTTTAAATAAAGGGTTATTCGAGTCTTTAACTAAGACTGAGTAAAGTTTGAGCTTATCTCTAGAAACCAAGATACCACGCGTTATCCAAGTATTTTCCTTCCGTTTATTTTTAAAAATTTGTTTACTTAATGGGCAACAGGTATTTATATGGAAGTTCAAACATTCGTTGAACGCATTGTACATATCATCTGTGCTAGAAAATTTTTCTATAAAACTCCAGTCTTCCTTGTTAAGTCGTGTTTTCAATAACGTAACGTTATGTGGCCGAAGAAGCCTTTTTAACGAAATAGTGGGTGGCTCTTCCTGCAGAGAGCATCCCGAGATTACTGCCTCCTGTGCGTAATGGTCGGATATAGCTAATTTTAGTACTGAAACCGAGACGTTTTTTATGTTAGTAATTATATTATCAATGGCTGTGCTCGAACTCGCTGTAACTCGTGTGGGCAAATCTAGAGACCACTTCAATCCGTAAGATTGCAATAAGTCCCTAAACACGCTGGTCTTTCGATCAGCATGTTCCAAAACATTTATGTTAAAATCGCCAATAATTATAAATTGTTTGAAAGAAGAAGATAGCCGGTGGAGAAGAAGATCCAAATAGTTCCATCCAATGTTAAATTTTGAGGCACGGAATATGGGAGCGACCGTGCTGCAACCTAAAATTGCCTCCAGTTTCGACTGTTTGGTTGCACAACCTGGGAGCAGTAAAGGAAACTAATCACTCCCTCCTATTCTCTCATCTTTCTTTTAAGACGCTCGTCCGGACTGTCGCCACTGCACCTGTCTACTTTCGTTGATTAGCCTTGATAGTGGGTCAAAGTGGGATATTATTCCTTGTTGTGCTATGTCTTGCACGGAAAGAAATCGCGATCTTTTATTTAGGCCTTAAGGGTTTGTGAATATGAAAAATGTTAGGGGACTTTTTTTGTTATTTTATCAATGTAAATAACAGTGTGTTACAGATGTCTATTTAAAACATTATGCATTATCTAAAATGATGTAAATACTACGTATTGTAAGTTTATTGATATTTTAAGTAATTGTATATTTAGAAGTAGCAAGAAAAATGGTGGTAGTTCTAAATTGTTAAAGGCTAAGTTGTTAAGTCCCTGAATAACACCAACATTTTATATAAGCACATACCAAACATTTTATATAAATTTGAGAGACGTAAAAAATTATATAAAATTTCTACGAAAAGACCATATGACAGTTTTTCAAAATTCTTTTGCAAAATGTACTAATGAATTAAATAATGTGATCAATTTTACAAAAAAAATTATTATTCAACATTATTAGAAAACTGTAAAGGTGATGTATCTGAGCAGTGGAAGGTAATAAATAACTTGACAAGTGGGTTTTCAAAGAAAATAGTTGAGCTAATTGAATTGCCAGACGGCGAAGTTATGCGTGAGCCTTCGTCATTGATAAGATAAACAATCACCTTATCACAATCTAGTCTAGCCGTCCAGACGTTGTACATTCCAATACCCTTCCACCTTTACGTACTTACTATCAATATTCATTCCTTATAACTCCAACAGATTTAAATGAAATTAAGAGTATTGTTAAGCTTTTAAAAAATAAAAAATTAACTGGCTCTGACCAAATTAATGTACATTTACTGAAAAATATAATTGATGAGATTGTTATCTGTATTCTCTAAGGTTTTTGAAAAAACAATGATTAAAAGACTCCATAGTTATTTATCGAAGTTAAATTTTCTTAATCCACGTCAATTCGGTTTTATCAAAGGAAAGTCATCTGAGGATGCGTTATTAGAAGTATCAGAAATAATTTATAACAATTTAATTATTCATTATCTTATCATCTGTCATATAGTTCACATTTAATACTAGAATTAACCCTTTATATTATTAAAATCATTATTCATTTTTTATCAAGTAATTAAAGCTTCTTGTCAATATTGCATTGTATAATTATTGCTGTATTTTTAACTATAATTGAATATTCCTTTTTGTTTAAAAGTAAATTGAACTATTTGTCATAAATACCACAATATTAAAATCTGCTTCCGGGTCACGCCGTGGACAGTGAAATGTGTGTGGTAGGCCTACCGAAAGTTTAAATATTCGTTGTTTTCCTCTTGTGTGCAGGGCCGCCCAGAGGGGGGGGCAAAAGGGGCAGATTGCCCCGGGGCCACACAGACTTAGTTCACAGGGGGGCCACATTTCATGCAACAAAAAAGAAAATACTTAATAATCTACTAGATAAGAAACGATTCAGGCCTGTATCAATATATCAAAAGTGATATTAGGCCAGATAAGTCTTCCAGTTTTAGTTTTAAAACGTTTAAACTAAACCATTGGTTTTATAGCAACCAGGGAGCCTTTTGGAGCAAGTTGTACACTGGTCTTTGAAGTTTGTCAGCGGTCGACATAGTGGTGTGACAGCATCATACGCTCTGGTTGGTGTGTGATTTCAGCTGTACCCCTCGCCAGTTATCTTGTTTGCGAACAAGTGTAAAGTCATGCAGCTTGTGAATACACCAAAATATAAATTCCAGTTTGCAAACATATAAATATACTTCAGTGGTGTGGACAGTGGGCCACCTCTATGAGATGTCCTGTTTTCGTACACTATTTATATAAAACATGTCAAAAGACCCACTAACTTTACATTGTATTACTCAAAACTCCGTTTTTGGACGTGTTTAATACAAGGTGGAAAAGAACGTTTCTGTATGTTTAAATTTTTAACTTTAATTTCAAAAGTATATACTACTTCAAACAAAATTGTTATAGCCTACTTGTCCTAAATTCAACTCTATCATGGCTTTTAGTGGTAGGAAAATCAATCGCTTGGTCACGTTATTATCCCTACAAAACTATTAGTTATGATATATTACTACTATAAACTTAAGATACTACAGCAATTGCAAATTGATTTGTATTTGTAGTGGTTTGTTGTTTAAGCTTTTATCCTTATTTTGTATTTTTCACAAATTCTGTTTATGTATATAAATAATCTTGATTTAGTGTTTCGGAATACCTTGACTCATCGTAGCAAATAATAGATCTATATAATGTGAAAACGAGCGATCAGTAACCTGCGGTCTAAAGTATGCAAATTAATAAATTGTAATAAAAAAGTGGAAGCCTAAGAACAACACAATTAAATAAGCAAACAAAATTAAAGTAAAAACATTTTAAAAAGATCGAAAAGTCTTTATGAGAAAAGGTTCTTACAAACTTGGTTTCAAAGCTGGTAGTAGGCGGCGGCACTCCGTTCGAACGTGGTAACGTTGCACTCTTTCCTCTTTGCAGTAATTTAGTGCAATTTTTCAATATATGCACTAAATTTAAGTAATAGTAGTCGGATTTTAGTAGTAACTGTGTTTTGCACCCAAAAAACCCACAGGCAAAGTATACAATGTTGTAACAACGTGGCTGGAAGAGTTCAATTAATTAGCATGAAGGGTAGATCGGGGACATCGTCAATAATTAGTCTGTTTGTTTACTGTCGTCCAGTAAAGAAATATTTTGTTATTGTTGTATTTTATAGAGTGATATTTCTGTAATGTAATGCGTTCTTTTGGATTTCCTAGTAAACTACTATAATTATCAATTAATTTAATTTGCTATGATTCATATTCCATTTCCAGATTTTGAGAGAACAAAAAGCTAAAGTTTAGGCCCAGTAGTTTATGGTAACGTTTTATTGAAATCAATAAAAATAGACTATAAATGTTTCAATATAGTATTGTAATATACTGTAAAGTAAATTATATATTTTTACAGTATAAAAGAATAAACTAACGATGAAACCACTAAATTACAGTAGATTTCTAGGTACTTAAATCTGGTAAATATGCATACAACATCGCCGCTCGCCTACCGGATGTGCAACAATATGTGTGAATGATGCCCTACATTACATTCAACTTGCCCTACACTATCGCGGGAGGAATTGCGAGGCATAATCTTGTCTAAAAATTATAATTTTGTTACGTTCTGTACTATCAGGATTCACCTTCCATCATATTTAACTGGTTAACCAGAGTTTACTGTACATGCAATTTTGTTTACTTTCTCTCTACTGTAATGTTTCCTTTGATATTTTAAATTTACTAGTTCTTATGACATGGATGTTCGTAAAGACATTTTACCAAAATATTATGACATAGGTCTTAATGAAAAGAGAAGCTATTAAGTACACCGTTAATAGATAAAACATCTTCATCATTGTTAAGATTTGTACAACACCTTTTGAATAATATTTATTTTGTGACATTTAAATTGTTGTAACTCTTTTATTGTCTGGTTTAATTTACCCTGAAACTGTAACAGGAACAGGGGTGTATTCTCAGCATACTCAGTTGAGTAGCTCTTGATTAAAAACCATTTATGTCCACGTACGGGTTGTTCCCAAACAAACAGCATAGGGGACAATCTAATTGATTAATGCTGTCATTCATTAACATAACAAAATCTACGACCAATCAAAATAGTTTTCATAATTTTTTACTGTCACTGACGATTGAGTAAGCCAGTTATATTTTTGACAATCATTAATACAGTATTTATTTATTGTTTGTTGCGTGATAAGTGAAATTAACTAGTATTGTACCACTGTACGTGTATTGTTGAGTGGGATGGTCAATACCACTGTTCGTGAATGGGTGTGTGGGTGTGTCAATACCACTGTCACTGTACGGACGTGTACACTGTGATGTACATCAATGATACAGTGTCCAATTTGACAGACATAAATTTTACTGGGTTTTATGCTGAGAAAATTGAGTTGGTACAAAATGCCTTTTATGCCCGTGAAATAAAAATTGAACAGTTTTAAAGTTTAGCACAAAGACAAACTAAAATCACGAGTATAAACTAGATGTTTTAATATCCAACGTTAAATAAGCTACGTAGCCAGTGGTATAAAACCTGTTTTGAAAACAATAACATAACCTCAACTCTCAGTTGACTGTTTTTAAAGCACTAGATGTTCGCGCTCGCCAAATTATTTTACTTCCTAAACATTCGGCCACTCTCAGCTCAGTCTAAACTTGCTCTTTAGCTAGCGAAGCCAAGTGGCCTATACAAATTTATTGGCCCCTCCCTCCCTCACCCACAGCTAATACTTGGTGTATTATTGTGATATACAAAATATAATAATAATAATTGGTCGGGTAGCGTAGTTGGTTCAATCCCAGCTTCATGTGCTAATGGTTCTCAGTTCGATCCCAATCAGAGTCAAAACATTTTGAGAAGGATCAGCTGATAATCACCGGCTGTTCATTTGTCGTTGGGCTATTAATTAATGACACTTTCTAAGGAATAAGTCGGCCTTAGTTTGTAACAATGACTACATTCGCTCATCCACACTCATTCGAAATCCATATTCGCCCATATCTTGACGATCAGGCGTCTTACGAATAAATAAAAAAAAAAAATAATAATAATAATAAAAAATATCATTGGCGAGGATGGCTCCTCAACTGGCAATCGAAGAGCTGCTGCGCCCAACTATGCAACTGACTGTGGCATTGCTTGGTTTGTTATTATTTATTTAATATTAAAGAATAGCAGTTTTGTTATAAGAGATTGATGTTATTGCAGCGGTAATACTTAAGGAAATGTTTAAAAAGTATATGATAATTAGAGAAAAACTTACCGGAGCTTCGCAGATAGCCCTGAGAAAACGTCCATGAACAAGAATCTTAATTACAATAGTAATCTAACGAAAGAGATGGTAAGAATATTGTAGAATGTGCTAAAAGTAAAATATCAATTATAGTATATTTGACAATCAGAATAATTAAATTTATTTTGAAGTGAAGGAAGGGGCCACATGGTAAACTTTGCCCCGGGGCCACCAAAAGTCTCTGGGCGGCCCTGCTGCCTACGACCTCTCTAGTATTTTTAATCAGTATGACCATAAATTTTGGTTTTTGATGCAGTGGAGACCATAAATATAGTATTTTTTAAAATATTAAAAGGTATATCAGTAATTAAGAGATGAATACTTTTAATTTGATTCCCCACTTGGATATATTCCTGTAACATTGCCCAATTTAGGGTTTTGGAGCATATTTTTAATTGGTGGGAGGGGGTATAGTCCTTAAACGTTGTCTCTTCTAAAATACAATGGAATGATGTTATTTAGGAGATAAATACCTATAGTTTTATACCCCATTTTAGCGTTTTATTTTAGTATTATCCCTTTTCTTGTTTTAGGAGGATTTATTTTGTTTTTGGGGCATACACCCCATATTTTTGCCATTTTCAAAATCTGATCTGATGGTATACTTTTGATTCAGGAGAAAATAGCTTTAAATTGTAACCCCCACTTGAGTAGAAAACATCTGTATTAAACATTTTTACATATTTAAAACTTTCAGTGTTTGGGCTTCCGATGCCCCAAATTAGTATGTTTTTAAGTTCAAATTCATATGTAAGGTGCGCATTTGTTACACGTTTAGAACTGTGAGGGTTTAAAAATTTTCCTCAAGTTTTTTTCATGGAAGTTTTATTTAGTATTAACCATGTACTGCTTTAAAAAATTTTGCGGTTATAAGCACATTTTTTAATTGGGGGGGGGGGGGGAACATAACAGTTAAACGTTGTTTCTTCCAATATATAATGGTAAAATATAGTTTATGAGAGGAATACCTATAGTTTCATAACGCTCATGGAAGTTTTATTTTAGTATTACCATTGATTTCACTATATAAAGAGATACTCCATCCATATGGGAGAGTTGTGGCGAGGCCCCAAAACTGTTTTGAGGCCCCACGCTGTGCTGCGCATAGCCCTATTTCCTCTCTCTCTCTCGCACGCTCTTCCGTCTCTGTCTCACTTCCTTCCTCTTAACCCATTCTCCAGACAGCCGCCCCGCCCTCTCCTTCCTCAGGTCCCACACACAAACAACATCCTGCTTAGATAATTGTCTACGTTATTCCATATTGCCAACGTTTATCCGGGTTCTCTGTTTTAATATTTGCTTGCATCTCTTTCGAATAATAAAGAATACTGTGTTGATACTATTACAGTAAAACTCAGTGTGACATTCATATTGAATAAAGAAATATTTATAACTGAAGAAAAACATCAATATGGTGTTTTAATATGGTGTTATATTAAAACACCATATTGATTTATATGATTAACACACCGTGTATTTGTAAATAGACTCACTTGAATAGACCGCCAACTTATCGGCAATGCTGGCGATAATTACTGCTGATTTAAGTAAACATTTTCATATCATTTAGCCCATCTGAAAAATCTTTTATTTATTGCATTTTAACCATCGATTAGGTGATTAAATCGACTGTTGTACTCAATCATTAGTTTTTTCATATACGGTAATTGATTAAAAAATAAATTGTTTTCAAATCCAATCAATGACTCTTCTTTCAATTATGAAATTAATGTGCAAATATTCCAGGAATATATAATATAGTGAAATATTAAAAAATGTGACATTATTTATTTCTTTGACAAAATAAATATTGAAATAGGCCTATGATATTTATATAGAATAATACTGGGAAATATTATCGTGATAGAATATAACTAGACTACTGATTATTTAGATTCAATTTTTATTATTTTAATCAGGTTGTGAAATTATTGTAAATTTTGTTTATGTCCCTCTTTAAAAAATACCGTTTTATAACATTGATTGAATCAGACCATTGTAAAAAGTATGTCTAAGGTGAATATAATTAAAGTTAACACGTCTGTTTTTCATACTATTATTTTACTAGATGTGAAAGTATGGATAAACTGCAATTTATTTATATTTTCAATTTCTCTGGAAAATACACTCTGGAATTACACTGGTAACACTTCACAAGTAGCGTGACCAGCAATAATATAAGAAATAACTAATTTTAAGTAACCACAGTCTAAATAATAACAAAATTAACTATAGCCGCACTCTGTGGCGTTTTTAATTATAACAAATTCGAATATGACTTATTTACAGAACTGAGAATGAACAGAACAAACAATGCCAAGAACTAACAAAACTATATAAACAAATAACTGTTACAAATAAACAATAATATAGTTAAAAAATAATATATAAATTTGGGTTTTGCGCATATTTTGAACTGTAATAGTATGGTTTCAAATTGAAACAAATAATTATATATATATATATATATATATATATATATATATATATATATATATAGTATTAAAGATAAGCATACACTTTCAAATGAGATAAATTAGTGCTTATTTTGTAGTATAAGTTTGGTGCTATTCGGAATCAGACCAGTGAAAAATCAAGTTATTTTTGGCGGATTGTGATATTTACGGAAATATTTCTATAGCATAGCTTGAGGTCTAAGTTGCATTTTTGAGCGGCCAAGACTGGACAGACTACCTGAGATCGGTATTGCGCGTAACTCGAGTACTGGTTTAGGGCCTTCTTGGGACATCGCAATTAACGCAGGTAGGATTGCGCGCAACTCGTTAACGGCCAGAGACTGAGGTAGGCCTATTACACGATTTTCGACAACGCGACTGAAGAACTGAATTGTGTGCGTGTATGTTTTTTTCTTTTTCAATTTATGACTCCGCCACTACTTATGAAATCATCAATACAGCAAATATTTTCTCTTTATATCAAATAAAAAGAAAAAATGCCAATCCTGGTATAGACTAAAATAGGTTTACTTTACCTTCCGTCAAACAGTTCACAGCGTGTGATGGTGATAACAACTACATGTTTCGCCGTGAATACGGACGGCATCTTCAGGTTAAAGAAAACAAATAAGTCCAAGTGGTATGCGTCACAAATTAATTAAAAGTTAACAAACACAGTTCACACAAGCAGGGCCGCCCAGAGACTTTTGGTGGCCCCGGGGCAAAGTTTACCATGTGGCCCCTTCCTTCACTTCAAAATAAATTTAATTATTCTGATTGTCAAATATACTATAATTGATATTTTACTTTTAGCACATTCTACAATATTCTTACCATCTCTTTCGTTAGATTACTATTGTAATTAAGATTCTTGTTCATGGACGTTTTCTCAGGGCTATCTGCGAAGCTCCGGTAAGTTTTTCTCTAATTATCATATACTTTTTAAACATTTCCTTAAGTATTACCGCTGCAATAACATCAATCTCTTATAACAAAACTGCTATTCTTTAATATTAAATAAATAATAACAAACCAAGCAATGCCACAGTCAGTTGCATAGTTGGGCGCAGCAGCTCTTCGATTGCCAGTTGAGGAGCCATCCTCGCCAATGATATTTTTTATTATTATTATTATTTTTTTTTTTTTTTTATTTATTCGTAAGACGCTGATCGTCAAGATATGGGCGAATATGGATTTCGAATGAGTGTGGATGAGCGAATGTAGTCATTGTTACAAACTAAGGCCAAATTTTTTCCCCTTTAAAAATGTCATTATTAA
>JAQJVL010009343.1:0-16359 GCA_035578905.1 Stictocephala bisonia
ATAGATAACATAAATTAATTTATAAATTCCACCATGAAAAAACAAAGATACATTTATACATCAATGTAAGAACATTTCTGGGCAGGTGGTTACTATTTTCTACTACTACGTAATTGTATCTTTCCAATAACAGACAGTTTGGCTGCTCTAGCAAAATAAAGTGGTAGCGTAGAATTGGTAAGAGCGATGGTAAACATGGATAGAGTAAAAATTTTGGATGCCATGAATATCGACAGAGGATGTTAAAATTCAGCAAAAGGCTTGGAATTGAAAAGCTGAAGGCGGTTTGAGACGTAATATCAGAAGGATTGAATTTTATAGTACATAATATAAATGATTAAAATGTATGCAGTCACTAAACTGAAACAATTTTGATAAAAATATATACATGAGGACTTGCACCTTATTTTTATAAATAGTAGATTAGGAATCAGCTTTTCTAAGTTAATGTGCAGTTTGTTTATAGATTTTTAATAGGTACATGTGTTTTTAGACTTTACATGTAAGAAAGGGTTGTGTACGTTCCAAATTTGACCTCAACCAGAAAGTGCCTCTATGTTATTACTATTTTAAAAATATTTGACCACAAATAACAAATTTTATATGGTACCTATATTATTGATTTGAAAAAGAAAAAAATGTTAGCTACAACTGTTCTTTGGTAATAACAACGTACCTTTGCTGGAATCTCTTCTTTCAACCATAGGCGATGATTCTCTTGATTTAGAACCCTGGAAAAGAAGTACAATAAGTAATATATAAACAAACAAAACATGAGTATCCAAAACTCTGAAAAAGAATGTGAATAGGTTGCCATAAAAAAACAAAAAAAATGCTTTTGGTAAGAATTTACATCCCAGTCTGTTGTTTTTGCAGTTCAATTTGTATACCTATATTCTTTGCTATCCCACATATAAATGTTAGCGCAGTATACTGATTGCTGCTTATGAGTATTCAAACTCAATCGCAGTCCCTCTCATGACTAGAATATGAAGATGACAACAGTAGTTGGTGGCTTATTACGCACCTTGTGACTTGGTTTTAGCAAATGTTTGTAAAACACCCTCTCCTCACTTCCAGAGCCCTAGTCTACCATGTATTTGACTATACGAGACAAATATTTTACCATACAGTGTCCCACACTCCCCCTTTACATTTCAATACAAAAAGTATACAACTATCCTTTGAAGTAATTCATTATATGACTGAAAATGCTTGTTGTTTTTGTACTTGATTATACTAAATTATATCATTTAACACGTTGACTGCGGACTACTTCTTTATACGTAGTGGTGGCACTGCGCGCGTAGCGGACTACTTCTAAAGAAGTACCCCTCCCGCTTCAACGATATTGGTTCAGGGTGAGGCTAGCCATTGCCCGGGAACCTTGTGCCACTCACCGCTTGTTGTGCCGTTCTTTGTGTGCATTTTGGTGCCGACAATTTAGAAGTAGTCCACTATGCGCGCAGCGCCACCACTACGTATAAAGAAGTAGTCCGCAGTCAATGTGTTAAAACCTACAATATACATATTTCACTGTGTTAAAGTCAAATATTATCTTGAGAGATATTTTATAGTACCAAAAATTCGGATGAATCAGTAACAATCAAGAACAATTATTGTTATTATTCAGTGAAAAGTAAATAAACTTATTCATTAGTGGATTTGGTAAAAAAAGTAAAAGAAGGCTTAAAAAGCTCTTTAATGCTAAAAATTAACTTTATATAATATTTAAAAACTAAGTTCTTTAAGGTGGCCATTTCCTGAACTGTCATCGCTGATAAGCCTACAGCCCTTTAGTAGACCATCAGCGGGCTAAAACATGCTTTTCTATTTCAACTGTTTGTATTTATCATTATAATGAGTTATAGTGAATACTGTTTGAGTATTAAAGGTCTAATCAAGTGGACTATACGTTCATATTAAATATTTAACCATAAAATAAAATATTGAATTTGTTACAGAAACCATTTTATAGTCAACACGGCAGTTCTTTCCCCATCCAATGACACTTTAAGTGTTGCAATGTGATCATTATTACAGATCGAAAGCTTTAAATAGAAACCCATGTTTTTGGCGTTTTTCATATAGTAAAACCTTAACATTATCTTACTTTTCTGCGAGCAGGAGGGGTTGGCATAGTCATGCTGGGAGGATTAGTCCTGTTTGGGAACAAGTCTGGGGCCAGGTTCATGAGTTCATCCACCTGAACAGATTACAATAACATTTTCAAAATTAAGTAGTATATTCTACATTTACAAGTATAAGTACTGCAAAAGTAACAAAAAAATTGCAAAAGTAGTAGGAGGAAAAGAGAGTGATGCCATATCTAACTCCTACCCTTATCACTTTGCCCCTGGAAGTGACCCCTCCATTCTCTGACTGACAGCAAAGAATACAAACATCAATAATAAAAACAGACCGTCTGGCGAAAAGTCAGCCTGTTTCTCTAGACGGGAATTGAAGTTTGATAAGCTTTCAGGAGAGTGTTCTGCTCTGAGTAGACACAGTGTGAGAGAGTCAGCAACAGTCAGTAGATGGCGTGACAAAGACAGATATATCGAAATGATTAGGGGCGTGATGAACTCTTTCTCAGATCTACCGGCCACTGATCGAACTGGTGTTTTCAAGCTCTGTGCCAAATTGAAATATGGTCTGTTTTTAACATATATTTGTATTTATTCAAATATGATAAACTCACAATATCAAATTGTTGTCATTAACTACCATGCATAGAAGCATCACACAATATGTACCATCAATCCACAATCACTTAATCAGATACTCTTGTTTACTATAAAAATAAGAAAAGTCAATTGTATAGTGAAAGTAAATGATTGTTCATCATAAAGTAAACAGCAATAAGTGGCTATAAAATTAAGAACAGTCAGTTGAATGATTAAACTACTAATGAATGATTAAAATACTAATTCATTAGAAATCTAAAAACTATAATTTGCTGTCATATTAATTTATTTCATTATTTAAATTTAGCCGGTGATACTATTTTCTCCATGGACGATGCAATCGAATTGATTTCCAATGATGGAATAGTTTCAAATATAAACTATTTTTGTTATAGAGCAGAATGCAATGGTAGCAATAAATAAACTTATCAAGGAAAATAAATACCCTGAACACATCTCTCTCTTACTGAGTATATTTTACTAATAATATATACAATGAAAAAAATCAGTACTTTGTATTCTAATCTATAATAATAATTACTAAATTTCTACTTATGTCTCAGTGCCCCGTTTGAATTTTGAAATATATGGGAAGTTCAGAGGAGGTGGAATACACCCAACAAGAAGAAGTTTTAAAATTTTTCAATTAAACAATTTAATCTGAAAATAGCGTTATTTAAGGCTTTTTAAATAAGTCTAAAACAGACTAAATAGATTTCAGTTATATTTGCTCTTAAATCAGTACAAATTATTTAACAGTAAAATCGGAAATACTACACTGTGGCTGGACAAAACTAATGAGAAGTTTTAGGGGAGGTTGTAAACAGTTCCTCAAAGCTACCTGCGCGCATAATGGGGTCGCAACAAGAAATACAGTCAGCTAGTGAACGTGTGTGTAGTAGTTAGTTTGTTTTGTGGCCAATGATCGCTGCACCACCATTGAAGTGATGAACAATTTCAATGTCCTACAATTTTATTACCTATAGTGTGCATATACTAAGTTGGTATTCACTTTCTCTCTGGTTCATATCCAATATTCAAACAAGAAAGGAAATATATTGAATATTACACTCTCTGGTATATGATTTCTACAAAAGTAGATGTCTGAAGTTCGTTATTTATTTATTCTCATTACACAAACCCCTACATTCAGAGTACAAAATTCGTCAACCATGACGGGTTTGTTGCAAACAAACCAGAACTCTTAATCTTATGAATCACCACTGTTAAGACACCACAATTAGTTGACAGATAAATTAAAAACACTGTATTGTGTTATTAAATTTCTATAACCTAGGTCATTAGATAGGAAAGATACTGTAAAAACTCATATCCTCACCAGCTGAAGTAATGCGTTGATTTTGCGGTCTTCATCTAGTTCTGATTTCCTCCTGGCCGACGTCATAGACTTCAAAGCTTCCCTTTCTTTTTCAAATCTCTCTTTGTCCCTTCTCAGTTTCTCATTTGTGGTTCTGAGTTTTGCATGAGCATCCCTTAACTCTAATAAATCACTCTGCATCTGGAATAAAAGTGGTTTAAATAAATTAAATTTATTACACAATCAACAGGTGAGTTTTTCATTAACGCCACTCACCATTTTACATGGGCCTGTGCCTGAACTTTATTCAACGAGCAAAGTACTGAAAATTAGCTCAATCAGGGATTTAAAATTGTACTCTGAATTCATAAGCCTTCATTTGACATTAAGCCGCCATGCCAGAAAAAATTTAAAAACATTTTCACGGGTCCAGCAGGCAATCTAGTTGGTATTTATTATTAGCTTTGACAAGGAAATTAATAAGCACAAATAAATCAAAATGGCTCACACAAAGATAAAAATAAATGTAAATCAGTTTTCTTCTTGTCCAAGAGTCACTGAATATTATTGCCTATGAATTAGGGTTTAATAATTGTTATATGATTCTATCAATAACTTCCTCATTGTAGATATAGTAAATAATCTTATAAACCACCAGAAGTACAGTAAAATACTTATATAAACAGTGGAGATAAATAATATTATATTCCTTTTTCATGTTATGTATTTTACTGCCAAGCAAGTTGTGGAGTTACAAACATATTGACTATCATCACAATCTCATCAAGCAATCAATTACAATTTAATAAGATTATATTTACCTCAATTAACTTCTTTTTATTTTCATCCTGTTCTTCCTCAACAGTTTTCTTGAGAAGTTCAAGTTTACGTTTTGATTCTAGTCGCTCTTTATCTCTCTCACGTTCCACCTATAAAATTAAACTACATGTAAAGAAACACATATAACATAAAAAAGATATTCTATAATTTAAATAGTATGTTATACTGAGGATATGTAAAATAAAATATGTATTTAAAAAAACATAATTCAAATCATCAATTAAGAAAGTGGGGATTGTAAATTCATCTTTAAAGAACTCATAAAAATCATCTTGTATTATAAAGCAACATTTTTCAAGTGTTAAAAGAACAGGACCTGTAACTTAAACCCCTAGTATTGGTGAAATCAGGCAAAGTTGGGACTTAACCTGAATTTTATAAGAAAAACACTAAATGACTGACACTAAATAAAATTAAAATTTAGGAGGGAAGTTTCTAAACTATTTAAAATAAAAACTGGAGTTATACAAGGAGATGTATGGAGCACTACACTATAAGATACCTCAAACAAAGTCTGCCTGAGGTCCCGAGCTAATGTTGAAGTTTCCTGCAGCAATCGCTGTTGGTCCTCACGTTCCTTCTGCCAGGCAAGCTCCAGGCGTGACTTCAGACCAGCAATTTTGGTTCTTCCACTCAATATTCTGTCTTCTTCCATCTTAAAATTGAAAACGAATCATAATGTTGTAAAATCTTATAAATTTTGTACAAAAAACAGCAACCGACTTTCCTAAACAGTATTTTTATGTTTCTAGAAACTTAAAAAATCAGATGTTACTAATGAAACGATTCTACTTAAAATAATACCAATATTATACCAAGTTTCTCAAAAAAGATAAATAAAGGAAAAGTACCATACAAATTTCTTGTGACAGATAACTCATAATTTTATATTATTTGACATAATATTGTTTATAAAATAAAGAGTCTTGTCTTGCCTACTGAGTAAAACATTTCCAACGAAAACAAGTTTGGTTGAATACAAACAATTTTATATGAACCTTACAACTGTCATTTTTAAACCAATTTGCACAATTTTAACTTTGTTAATTTTGAAAATACAATTTATATTTCAATTACTATTTAGTGATTTGTTTTAGGAAAGTGCTAAATTGATACCCTGATATGACATGTCCATAAGTAGGTACATATATTCTACTGTTATATCCCTATAAATGCGTCAATAAATAAAAATAATAACCTCATTCAATTTGGATGTCATCTCTGACATCTTGATCTCCCAAGCTGAGCGCTCAGACACCAGTTCTGTCTTGGCTCTTGAGCTCTCCAACCTCGCCTCTGACAGCTCGTCTTCCATGCAGCTGATCTGTTGCTCCAATGCTGTGATCTGGCCCCGCAACTCTTCAGACTGATCAGAAACAGAAGTCAGTCGAGAATGCTTTTAATACTTACTGGATCTATAACTTTATTCAATTTATCTGCTAGTGGCCTGGTAAATTTTTAAAAATTATTTCCTTTATTGCTTTTAAATTTAATTCAAATAAAATGTAAACTCCAGAGCAATTCGTTTCAGTGTTTTTATCAGATATTAAAGGATTAATAATAATATGTATTTTTAACTTTAAAATATATTCTTGATTCTGACTATTAATTTGTATTCTAAACACTACCACAGTCTGTTTGACTCACTTTGAAGTCACTTTACACACTTCCCTGAGCCAAATGGTTTAGTATATTTATAATTAAATAGTTTGCACGGTAGCACAGTGGAAAGATTTATCCATTCACTGGCAAAATTTGAAGAGATATTTGTAGGTTCTGGGAATTTTTGAAAATAATACTCAGTTTTAGAATTTATATGCTTTGCCTTTTTTCCTTAGTTCTGAGCCTAGTGCCATACAACCATTGTGCTGTTGTATAAGTTAAAGTGATTGCGTATAGTTTATTGTTTGTTTTATTTGTGAATCATACTAGAATGTGATTCTGACTACAGTTTTTAATTTATCTCATATACTCATTTTCGTCTGTTCATACTTGTACCAAAGATCACAAAATAGGTTTATCGTGAAAAAAGAGAGTTACTTGTAAGGGTTCAATTGTTAGTGAGGAAAGTAAGTTGCTTTGTATTAACGTCTGGTTGTTAACAAGAGGAGATAGAGATGTCATTGTGGTGACACTGTAAAGATCGTCAGATACTCTATGTACTAAAGAAATTGGTGAGTTTAAAATGAAAACTGAAACTGATTGGTGAGTTTTTTAACAACTAAGAAAATATTAAATTCTGTTTGGTAAATATATTTATTTTTATTTATATTACAGAACATACTTTTCAGAACAATTCAATGCATTTATCAATTGTTCAATCGTTACATTACAAATAATTTTTTTATTTAAAAACTACTTTACAGAAACCATGTAATATAATTGTAAATGGTCCAGCACTTTAAATTGAGTTAGTTAGTACTTTGACAGTTGCACTATTTTGTGATTTTCCGCTAAAAGCTCAAAATAATTATTCAACGTTCAAGAATTTGTAACTGATTTACTCTATCAAACTAAATTATTTCTTAAATGAAAAATAGCAACAAAAACTAAAATGTTATTTTTCAATAATTACATCATCTAGAGAAAGACTTGTCCTCGGAGTTGCACCAGCTGCCTTGAGATCAGCAATGGTCTTCTGAGCCCCTTCAAGCATATGTTTGAAAGTGTCCCGTTCCCTCTTGAAACGGGACACTTGTCCTTGAACTATTGTCAACTCATCTGATATGACAGATATCCTGTTGTCATATCGCATTTTCAATTCTGAAACTTCAGTCTTGTGACTTCTTTCTTCACTTTGTAACCTGAAACACAACGGTCAGCTGTTTTAATGCTTACTTTATACTATATGTATGATATGTTAGGTTTCTATGGACTTTGACATGCACAGAAATCAATCAGCAATGATGATTTGGTCATTTACAATAGACAAGGAAACAATTCAATTACTCTTTAAAAATGCCTATTGGGCTGATTGGCGATACATTTCAAGTTACGTTATATATTAAACCAACTTACATGGTGTTCGCTCAATGGTTGCCATCGATGTGGACACTACTGAAGAAGTCTGGGGTGTCCATACTGGATGGTAATCAAGGATCAGATTTTGTGTAGGGAAGAGAACCGAGTGCAGTGGCGGATCCAGGCTTTAAGAGGCCCTGGGCAATTGACTTTGGTGGGGCCTTACTTACTGGTTGGGGAGTATAGAATACCCCCAGGATAACAGGGGTCTGGGGGTCCCGCCAGAATATTTTTGAAAAAAATAGCCTTAAAAAGCGTTTTTGATGCATTTATTTTTAATAGTTAGGTTTAGCCAACTTACAAACCTTACCTCATTTATGTTCTATTGTAGTAGTTTCTCATTAACTATTGAATAGCCTGAAAAATTGATGATTTGGAAATATAGGCACAGTGTACACATTGACTGAATTTTGTTTACAAAATAGTATGTTTACTGTGTATGTTTTCATGTTTTAGCATTCTGAAAATGCTTAGCTAAACCCAAAAACAAAAGGGTGATATTGTTTGTCATAAAATATGCCAAAGTTTTCATTTTCAAAAATAAAATAATTATTTTTAATTTAGTAGTAACCAATGATAAATATATTTTTTATTTGTGATAGTACTTTTTTATCATTCTAAAACTAAAGGCAAACAAATTAATATACAACTTTGTAACCATAGGTAGATATATATACATACATACATAATATATATTATCGTTTTTTAAGAAAAATGCTTGGAAAACATGCAAAAATGGCTCGTCAGTTAGGGAAAATATAGAAATCAGTTCTAAGGTTAAAACTTATTCGAAGAGTTTCCTTCAGCTGAACTCTCCAATGGCATCCTTAAAATCTATTTGGGATAGAAAATCATTTATTTTGTAAAGCAGAACCAAAGATCATAAGCGGTCCTGGATCATTTTAATATCAAAAAACTTCTTTCTGCTGATGCTACTATGACCAGAATTGTGGCAATTATTCTTAGAACGACATAGATATTTGGATATGTCCTTTAGATTGTTGAGTAAGATATATTTTAGAACAAAAAGTAGGCTTATATTGTCTGTTCCCTAATCATAGATGAATGTTGGCATTTTTATTTTTTCATAAATATCTAGTGTGTCAATATCTTAGTTTAGTCGTCTCCGTCACCTAGTGTCATTCTTAGGTCTTTACAGTTGTTCATCACTCATACTACGAAGTTCCTTAAGGTGGTGCAGGAAACCAAAACTGTTTTGATAAGTTTTCAAAGATGAAAATCTTGGTTTACAGCTCGCTTGAACTGCAATTGTTAAGAAGTAGTTTATTATCTTCAGGGGTTTGTTGAGGAACTTCGTCTTCTTTTTCGTATTCGAACATATTTTCTTTAGGGTTTGAATGTTCTTGTAATTACTGCTACTTCCCTTGTCGACAATGATGCAGACTGAAAACCTTGACCACTATACCCATCCAGTCAGTTGACAAATGCTTCTAAGCGTTTGACAGCTACGTCCAGTTGCATATTTACACTTTGGTAAACGTTACTCATAGTTTGGATTTTTACGAGAATGTCGGACCATATTACAAGAGATACGACAAATTAGTAGGTTGAAATTTTGATTTCTAACGACTGACACTCACTTCACCATAATCTGCACCTTCCTTCCGCCAGCCGCTGTGACTCACCACTGACACACTCATCCCGATCCCTCACCTACATACAGTACCACAACTAGAGCTATAGCTGCAGTACAGTACAGTATAAATGCAGAAGAATCTGTACGTTTTACTTTTACTGTGGATTTTAGCAAATTATTGAAAACCCTTAATACCGTCTAACCCGTACAGCCATTAAATTTTAGGCCTATATTAATATTGTCTGTAAAAGTATACTTTATTTCCAGAAAAAATATGTTTGTTATTATAAGTGGATGTGGATGATTTGGACATCAGAATAAATTAGATCTGGATACATCAGGTCCTAAATAATATACTGTGCCAGAGACTTCCGGTTGTAAATCTACTAAACTCAAGATTCAATACAATTTATGAACGTCGATTTAGCTATAGTAGTAACTATAGGCAATATCCCTGGTTCCTTACTGACTGACAGTTTTCTATTTATGACCAATTTATAGCACAATGGAACGTAGCCTTATCTATCTTTCAATCCTTTACTTGAGTTTATGAATCAGCTTTCTTAGGACCTCTGCGGCTAGAATTGAATATAGAATAAAAATATTCCATTATCTATTCAATTCGATCCGCTTTAGGCACAGGAGGAATATACAAAAAATAAAAATAACAATTACCAGATGTTGGTTTTATTCAAGTATTTCACATTTATTCGCTCTTTGTTGTTTTATGCAGCTGGTTAAGGAGTAGAACTTCTAAGCTACCTGCAGTCCAGACCGATTTAGGTCTGGACTGCAGGCCCCTGTGGCTCGCCTGGCCCATTCTTTGTGGGCATCTTTAAGTATTAAATATTCCTTAAGTAACTACGCAATAATTACGGAGTGAGAAATTTCAGTATAACAGATTTCTATGTCTCTTTTACTCTTTGCTTGCTTACGGGTCTGTGGCCTCTAACCAATCAACGCGAACTGCGTTTTGTTAGGTCCGGGCTGCCCAGCGGGGCCCCACTGGATCCAGGGCTTGTCCGGCGTTGGATCCGCCCCTGCAGGCTGAAAATCAGACCACCAAAACTACAAGGTTTGGATTCCACGTAAAGTTGTAGGTTCCTTAATTGCCCAGGCTATTAACAAAGCTTTTTCTGAGGAATAGTCAACCTTAGATACAACTATTCATACACTCATCACACTCATTCGCCCATATCTTGACAATTGGCATCTTAATAATGCATAATGAAACTAAGAATAAGGCTGAAGATTACCTTCTATTCCTATTCAAGTCCTACCAACATCTTCTTAGTCATTCTAACCCATTCTTATTAGTTAATGTCAAAACATTACTAAACACACGATTCAGATAAAATATTTATAATGATCATGTGTTTTTTCTTCAGTAATGTTTGTTATTTATAGCAGAAATTAAAATGAAATTTAAATTTAAGATTATAATGGTACTATTCTGTGAGAGTCGACAAAACATACTTGTTTTTAAGATCCGTTATCTCTCGGTCCAGTCCTGCTTGTTCCGCAGACATGCTCCTCTGGAGACTTGCCAATTTCTCATAGTCCTCCATCTTTTTGCGGTATTCTTCAATCTAGAAATAAAAACACATTTTGAAAATCTATTAATAAATCACAGTTTCAGGAAAAAGGAATTTTGTAAGGATTAAGTTTCTATAACTAAGAATAAAATTAGTACTCCCATTAATGAACATTGACAAAATAATATAACCTAATACAATTTCACCGTTTTACCAATTTTTGAAAAGAGTTAGACAAAGAAATGAAATGAAAGAGTAGGATTCCTTGAAAAAGAGTAAGATTTAACGAGGAATTAAGAAAATTTTTATTCTAATAGCAGTTGTTATTGATGAATTGTTATTTTCAGTTCTTCATCGTTAAATATAATAAATTGCTCCAAAATTATGGCAACAATGGGAACTTTAAACCTAAAAAATACAGAATATAACACCATAGTTTAATTTTTAATAGTCATAATAACAAGCTAGTAATATCAACTGATGTATTAAGTGGCATGTAATGTAACAATGTTCATAATGTATATGTGGCATATATATAAAATGTAAAAATGAGTGGCCTCAAATTTAATTATACATATTTTATTACATATAAATACAGAATATACGAATTGTTTATATTTTATTTTTCTCCTTACTAAGCTAACTAATTAGATCATTTCATTTTAAACAAAGAAAGAAAAATAACAGTAAAGTTTATTTTTATGCCATAATATTTTATGTCTTTAACATATTGAGTGCGGATGGCCCAAATGACAGCCGTCGAAACCAAGCACCCAGGTACCATTGAATGTCTATGGTGATTATGGCTTATTTTTATTTTTATTTATTTTATTTCTTTAATCTTTTGAAAATTGCATTCTAGCGAAGGAACAAGGTCAGCTATAAACTTTACAGGCGATTTTGAAAGTTATACAGCAAGTTGATGATAACAAGTTGGGAGATTCAAGCTGTTATGAAAGTGATGATGACTCTGACATTGGAACTGAGTGCCCCTTGTAGAGTAATTACACTATAGATTCATAAAACTTAGCATAATGAACAAATCAGTGCTACTTATATGTGCGTTCAAATCCAGATTGAATCAAAAATATAAAATTAGCGCATAATGCGGCCTGCCCACAATGGGCCACAACGTGCAACGCCATTATCTACCATAAACGAGACTATAAATTGAAGTTTGAACATCATATTTTCACTATGAAAGATAAGAATAGTTATAGAGTGTTATTCACACTCTATGTGTTAAGACATATAATTACATCTACATGTTTAAACTTGTCGTTAAATAAAAAAAAAAATTATTTTTAAGTTACCGATATAATCTAATCAGTATAAAGGAGTGGAAGTAGCTAAGGGGCTAAGGTGTTGGCTTGACAGGCAAGCGGTCCGGGTTTGATTCCTAATATGACCACTAACAGTTTTTGCTCTGCCGCTCCCGTGGTTCGGAAGTCAGGTAAAGCCGTTGGTCCCCAGGTTAAGTGTTAGAGAGGGCTTCTTAGCTCTAACTTCGCCTGGTAAAATAAAACGAACTTTAACTTTTAACTTTTTATAATCCTGAAATTATTTGTTGGACTATAGTGACTTTTGAAGTATGTAGTAAACTATTACTAAAATAACAAAATATATTTTATTTAATTCCACAGATATAAAACAAATTCACTAACTAAAACGAATAATAATTAATTAATTACCTCTTTATGCATGTGATCAATTTGATCAAGCTGACTCTGCTGCTCTTTTTTAAGCTGATCGATAATAGAACTTTTCTCATCTGCAATGGCCTTGAAACGATTTTTCTCCAGTAGCCAAGTTTCTGCTGAATCACTGTTAGTTTTAAGTTTCTTTTCTAATGCTTGTATTTTACTCTGGAATTATTGAATTACAAGTATAATATGGTACAACACACATCAACCAGTTCCAAAGTTAGGAACTGTTTGACAGGTATCGTCAAATAATATTAATTCCTCGAATATTGTCCTATGTTATATCAAATAATGTTCTAATCATAAAAAAATCACCACTGTAACATTTTAAGTTATTGAACAATTTTTAAAATACATTTTTTGAGAATGGGTAGGTTTAATGGGATTGAAACTATTTACAACCCATGCAATTATTTAAATTACCACGTACAGTATTATTATGAATTAATTTAGGATTAACTTTGTAGCCCTAATTATTTACATAATAATATTATATTTACATGTTTCAAATACATTTAAGGCTGTTGCAATTTTTAAATACGTTTCAATATAAAATGTAGTTTATGAGGTTTGAAATTGTACAAAATATATTGTATCTAATGTAGCTAAACACCTTCTGAATTGTAGCCACAAGTTGAATAAAATAGATGAAAATGTAGATATTCTAAAAGTTTGTAAGAAGGGTCGTATTATGAATGCTTGGGAGGAGTTATTTATTTTTAAAGAAAAATGTAAGGATCGTGATAAATTAATGAATGAACAGGTTAATTTTGATTCCGAAATAGTTTTTAATAATGTATTTTCAGCAATTAAAAAGAACAGAAGTAACAGCCAATAGCGATTAACCAATAATATCACAGCAGCCGCCATTTTGACGATTCCAGCCAATGAATTCACGTGATCATAAGCCTATAAATTGAGTTGTTTAACACCATTTTCCATTCTTTTGTGAACCCCTCTGGTCTGAGGAAGGTGAGCGTGGTTCACCGAAATCGATCACCATAATATTTGTGCATTTTGTACTTATATTGTAATATATCTGTGCATTTTGTGCTTATATTGTAATAAATTTGTGTTGTGTGACGTTTACTTGTACTGTATACAAAATATAATAAAATGTACTATATTGTGTTCATTCGCAAGATATTATACTAAATTTTCTAATTTGTAACAAGTTTTTTACTGAAACATTCCAAATATTCATATTTTTAGCAGCAAACTTTCTTTCGATCATAATTATTGGTTTCTAAGGATTTAGCATTCCTAATCATCATAAATATTATTTTAAACGTGAAAAGTATTTATTTTGCATATTCAAACATGATTATAACATATAGATTGCAAATGTAAAATTTACAAATTTATTATGCAAGGTTTTGAGAAGAAAAAAATATGAGTAACTAATATATAATTTTTTATCTAGAACAGTAATTCCCAACCAGTGATACACGTGACTACTTAGGATTGAATGTAGATTTTTCAAATCTTGAAAAAAATAAAAGGAGCTATTTTATCAAAGTGGGAAATATTTACTTGCAAAGAAGGAAATTTAATTTGTTATTGGTAACACTGATCCAGCAGAAAAATATAATTCACATATTCATTACTTTGAATAACTATTATTTGTTATGTTTAAATAAAGTCGCAATAATTTTCAAAATTTATATAACTTTGTAATGTAAACATAATTTATACCCCTCCCCCCCTATTAACCAACATTTATGTATAACGGCAAATTATACATAAATACAATTATAATGCAACTAGTGGTGAGCTGTAATGAAAAAACCTCAGGTGGTCCTGTGGTACTAAAAGGTTAGGAACCACTGACCTAGAGGGTAAGGCAACCTTTATTATAAATTATGATATAACTCCATGCTATTTAAAATAATTTGGATGCAATGTACCAATTTTACCTACAAACACTGGACTACATTATTATATTTAGCTTCTAATTAAAGACATCCAAACTACCTCAAGATCACTCTTTTCTTTTTTAAACGCCTTTTCTTGGTCTTCTGAGCAGTTATGTAATGATTCCAATTTGTCTTTAACTGTGGCCAGCTCTTCCTGAGTCTTCAACAGTTGACTGAAACAAACAGTTCCTACATTATAAAATTATATTAATATTAATGTTATGTTTAAATAATTATGATGACGCACAACTGTTCTTCAAGAATATGTTAATAAAGATTTTGTCTAAGTTAACTGATAGGTGTAAATATGATTTTTAGCATGAGAATTGTATACTATATCAAGGTGTACAGCTGACCTTTGTTTGTTTATAGTTGTACTATCCATGTTCCAAAACTAAGACTGCCCACCAAGCAAATGATAGATCACTGTAATGATGTTGATTGGTGAATGGTACTGCTTATCTTAACTAAGAATAACATTTTATTTATTATATTGTTTCTTTAATTCAGTATCATTTAAACAATTATAACATTGTTTAAAAAAATAAACCTGGCACACTGTAATACTTCGTACTTCTCTTGACTCACTTTAAATCACCAACCAGCTGGTATATGCTTTCAATTAATTCAACTCAGCTGTACTATTACTAATTTTGCGAATGATTTAACCCCATGTTTTTCATCTCCCTATAACCCAACATTACAAGGTCACGTTGACAGCTATGTCTTCATAAAAAATTGCATTAGTCATGAAAAATATTTTACAATTTCCATTACAAATTTCTTTTTCTTATTTTTAAAACATACAACTTAAATCATTATCTAATCTGTCAGCAACTTCTTATTTCAATAATTACATTAATAAAGTATACAAAGATAATTTATGAATTCTGACTAACTGAATTTTACCAAAACACTAAAACGATCTTAAATCAAGCACTTGAGAATTTCTTTTATTGTAAAATCATTCGGTGTGATGTAACTATCAAAAATGTGATAAAATATGAAATTTTAGCTAAGTACATAGAAATATATAAGTAAATTTACCAAAATGTAAACATTATTTTAACAAATTGAGGATTTAATCAAAGGATTTGCCATTTATGAATGTTTATAAGTGGTGGGGGAAACCATCAGCGGTTGGTCCACGCCTTCCTGCATGTGCATTATAGTACATTGTCTGTATTACAAAATACAATAAATATTATTATGCAGCTTGAAGTCATCAACTTAATATAGTAGTTATACGTAAAAACATTATTGATGCATATATGCAATCATTATGGAAAAGCACTAACAAGAGTTACACATTCATATTTTACTCGCTATTCAAAGGACATTGTGTAAAAAGAAACATATTATTTCTTTAGAGTTACAAAAATTACTTTCAAATACAAACTGCTATTTTAATTATCATTGAAATACAGTTGATTTAGGACGTTATAATTTCAAGAGAGCACACTTTTCTGTCACTCACTGACTCACAAGAGTTAGTGTGAGTTAACTCAGTTCAACCCTACTTACGCTTGAATATTCTCCCGCTCCAGAACCAGTTTTGATTTCACAACAACGTGTTCCTCTTCCAACTGCTCGTACTTTGCTGTTAAATCATCGTACTCTCGTTTCTCACTTGCCAGCGCTAGCTCCAATTCTAAATTAATAAATAGATTACATAATTAAATTTAAATTAGAGTAATTTTATTCTGTCATTATAACATTTTAAACTTAAAAACACATTATAA
>JAQJVL010009344.1:0-16348 GCA_035578905.1 Stictocephala bisonia
ACTTGTTAAGTTATTTATTACCTTCCACTGCTCAGATACATCACCTTTACAGTTTTCCAATGAAGTTGAATAATAATTGTTTTTTTGTAAAATTGATCACATTATTTAATTGATTAGTATATTTTACGAAATAATAATTTTGAAAAACTCTTTCATATGGTCTTCTCGTAGAAATTTTATATAATTTTTTACGTCTCTCAAATTTATGTAAAATGTTTGGTGTTATCCAGGGACTTAACAAAAAAAATTAGCCTTTAACAATTTAGAACTACCACCATTTTTCTTGCTACTTCTAAATATACAATTACTTAAAATATCAATAAACTTACAATACGCAGTATTTACATCATTTTAGATAATGCATAATGTTTTAACTAAACATCTGTAACATACTGTTATTTACATTGACAAAATAACAAAAATATGTCCTCTAACATTTTTCATATTCACAAACCCCTAAGGCCTAAATAAAAGATCGCGATTCCTTTCCGTGCAAGACAAACCACAGAACGAAATAATATCCCACTTTGACTCTCTATCAAGGCCAATCGGCGACAGTGGACAGGTCGACAGGTGGAGGGCGACAGTGACAAGTACTTCCGGACGCTCGTCTCATGAGAAAGGAGAGAGAGAGAGAATGGGGGAATGAGAGGGAATGATTAGTTTCCTTTATTGCTCACAGGTTGTGTAACCGAACAGTCGAAACTGGAGGCAATTTCGACCTCTTTAACTTGATTGACGACAGGTTGCAGCACGGTCGCTCCCATATTCCACGCCTCAAAATTTAACATTGGATGGAACTATCTTCTATGTATAGTAAAATCAATGTCCATAGTCACATAAACATTCATTTGTGGTTAAATGGAAGAGAGACTGTATATAGTTCTAAATTCGCCACTACAATAAAGGCCTTTTCATTCATTCATGTAAACATTCATATTTGCCTTAACCTCCTGAGACCTGGGAAAAAAGGTTGTTTTTTGTCAATTAGGGCCTAATGTGCTGTTTTTAGCACATAACCATGCACTCAAGTGAGTCCTGGATAAAAAACTCAATTTTATGTAACAAACGCCTAATGTGCTGTTTTCAGCACACATCAGTAAAAAAAAGTTAAAGGAAATTTAGCTCTGTTTCGAGGCAGAGATTGGTACTACTGTCAAGCCGGTTTCCCGCCAATCTGGATGACGCGTCATCAAGCCAGTCAAGCCTCAGTTATACATATGAGTCACCGGCACCTGAAATCATGGCTGCACGTCGTAACTCTGCAGACCTTCATTTAAATCTAGGTAAGAAGCACAAATAACTATAGAAATGTTGATTTAGCTATTAAATATATTTAAACTAATAATGAACTTTATGTTATGCATATAAAGAAATCATAATAATGAAGTTTCAATGAATTTTTTTGTGATTAATTATTACTGTCCTAAAAAAAGCACATTCGGTCTCTATTAAGTTTTATCCATTTTACACATGTGTTAATAATGGCACATTCGGTCTCAAATACTATGTATGACAATTTCAGTTATTCCCTTGAAAAAAGCACATGCATTGTTTAGTTTGTTATTCAAAATAATTATTTACAAGTAATTTAATTCTTTTTACAGTACCTGTTGAAATCGTGATTTGTAACAAAATAAATATTTTCCCGTTGTTTACAAAACCAAACAAAATAGAGAAATTATTAGGTAAAATACAAATTTATAATTTTTTGCAGTTGGCGATGAAGACATACTAAATGAGCTCAATTTAGATAATTCAGATTATGAAGATGGGAGTTCAGATGATGAACCTGAAATGCTACAAAGTCGAAATATGGAAATGTTGAAACACCTGCTCGATAGCGATGTAGATGATAGTGATGAAGATCCTACCTATGAACCTGAAATGGATCAGAATTCTGACAGTGTGAGTGGCAAAGAAGAACAGCCTACAACATCTCAGAAAAAGGAAAAAGGTACCAAGATTACTTAAACTAAAATTAATAGTCCAATTATATAACAACAGAATAAACTAACAAAGATAAATAACAATAAATATTAACATAAGTTTTTTTTCCTTTTCCTTTTCTTAAATTTTTTATATATATAACAATGTCCCCATGGCTGTTTTATGAACCACTGCAAAAGTTCCAGTTTTAGGCCTAGGCCACATAAAGTTCCACAAACTTTTTTTTCACCTCTTTTTTTTCTCTTATATTTCACTGCCTTTTTTTGTTCTTTTATTTTGGTCTGACCTACTGGAGGTTGGTGATGAGTTGTCTGTTTGTAAACGCAAGGTGGAAGATTGGGAAGGGGTTTTGGAAGATCTGCAGTTGAACCTCCAGTGGGTCGTGACCGGGCCTGCCGTCTTGCACGTTTGGGGCATCTGCTTGCCCGTTTAAGGCTGGTCAACCGGGCGCCGGGGTTGGAACCGTCAGATAGGGCGTGGATCTTGGAGAGTGTATCTAAGCAGGGGAGAAAACTCGGTACCTCAGGGAACCAAACAGAAGAAGAAACCTCCAAAGAGTGGTGTTCCAAGGACGCCCAAGAGAACCTAAGAGGGGAAACCCCTCGAACAGGGAGCGAACTACCCTGACTGTCGGGCCCGACAAGAAAAAAGAGAGAAGGAGACTCTCTCAGAAGAAACCCTTTAAATGTTCTCAATGTTCCTATGCAGCTTCACAGAATTATCAGTTAATAGTACATATAAGGAGACACACTGGGAAGAAACCCTTTAAATGTTCTCAATGTTCCTATGCAGCTTCACAGAAGTATCAGTTAATAGTACATATAATGAGACACACTGGGAAGAAACCCTTTAAGAGGGCTCTAAACCCCCGCGCTGAGAAGCGTAAAAACTGCTTTGCATGGTCCAAGATACTGCCTTTATTTACTATCGTAAAATTATAAATGAAGTATCTATTTAAAGATAAAGACATTTTTGACTCAAATCGCTTTTTAAAATTTTCGAATTCTCCTTCATTTCGATGTTATAGGTTATTGAAGTTACCCAATATTCAAACTAGTGCCAAAATAAAACTGGAGCTGTTATAGAAATTTTAAAAAGCGATTTCAGTCAGAAATTTATCTAGTTTCCATTTAGTTTTGGTTTCAGATCGATATCTGTAAAGCTTTAGCCATAATATTGGACCGCGCAAAAGCCTGCATGGTAATTTATTGCTGAAAAATGCGGTGATTTGTGAGATGCAAGTGGCGAAAACCGGAACTTCTTAGTTGCGGATGGATTTTACTACTTCATCCATAAAAACCTTTCTTCATTTAACTTAACATCGATGGATGCAATGTAGGCCTACAACGACTGATATCAGTATTATTTTACAGACTGATTTTCTAACTTAGAGTTAGTCTATACTTTTGTATGGCTTATTTCGTTTAAATTAAAATGTGCATTCCCATGTGGTTCCTGATATAATCTAACCACAAAGTAAAGCATAAAACGTTTATTCGTAATGACAGTGCACAATATTTATTATGGCATGACAAATACTGTAATAATCATCTATGAACATGTCTATGAAATAAATCATATAAAATACATTAACGAATGCGTACAGAAAAAATATTAATTCAATGATTCCGGCTTGATCAAAGCAATAATTAATTCTGAGTCACTGTCTCTATTGACCTTTATTTTATTTTTAAAATATAAATACAGTAATGTTAACTCGTAACTATTAATTTATTAGTTCTTTAATGTTGTGGTAGAATAAATGCTAGGTCATTTATTTGTAATTTTATAAAAAGGTAACTTCAAAGCAAATATTTTTCCTAAACGGTACAAGGACAGAAAAATATGACAGCCGGGGGGACGGGGTGGGTCGGAGCGGCAATCCTTTTGAGAACTTTGAAGTCATGGGACGAGGTAGAGTTTGGGAACCTCGTACCACCGGTGTATTCCATTGAAACAGCCAATGAGAAGACTTAGGACGGTAAAACTTGACATAAGTGATATTGTGTAATGTGAAGAAAAATAATAAAATACGAATTTAAAAAAAGTTTTCTTAATTATCATAGTACGTGTTGGTAAATGAATTTAATACAATATTAATATAAACTGAACATTGCACTTATTTTTTTATAAATACAGTATAAGTATTATACTGTATTAAATTTGCATTGTGCGACGTTCGCTTGTGTATTGAAATAAAATTGTTAAACTATTATTAAATTGCTGAAATAAGATGTTCTGCTCGGTTTGGTTTTGTATTAATTTAATGCATTTTCAATTACTTGAGTATCCACTGACCTAATTGGGTAGCTCAGTTGTGTTAGCCACACTGATCAACTTGAGTAGTCATCGTAATGGGCTTGGTAGCACCTGTGATCAACATGGCTAACACTAATGATCAACTCGTGTAGTACCCGTAATAATCTTAGTTATCCACCGTCATGGACTTGGCTAGCACTTATGGCTAGTCAATAATGGGTGGCTAGTCAAGTAAACCACAGGTGCTAACCAACGTAATCACTGGTGATTACACAAGTTCAGTTCACCAAGGGTGCTACTCAAAGTAATTATTGGTGGCTACCTAAATTGACCGTGTTCTACCTAAGATTATTAGAGGTCCTACCTACTAAGTTGACCTCGTGTTCTACTCAAGATAATCACGGGTGGCTTCTCAAGTTGACCACGTGTCCTACGCAAAGTAATCACAGGTACTATCCGAGTTGACCATGGGTGCTACCCAAGATAATCACACTTATTACCCTCAATTTGACCACTGGTGCTATTCAAAATAATTACTGATAATACCTAAGTTGATTAAAAGTAATCCCTAACATAATCACAGGTACTACCTAAGTTGACTACGGATACTACCCAAGGTATTCAGGTGTGTCTACCTAAATTGACCATGGCTGTTACCAAAGGTAATCAGATGCTATAGAAGTTGGCCATGGGAGCTACCCAAATCAATAAAAGGTCCTAATCAAATTGATCATTGATATTTTGATTAGGTTATCACGAGTGGCTACTCAAGTTTATCATGGATGCTACCCAAAGTAATCAGGGATGGCTACTCATGTTGACCACGGGTCTTACCCAAGTTAATAACAGGCACTACCCAAGTTCACCACCGTAATTATGGGTGGCTACTCAAATTTACCGCCTGTTCTACCTAAAATAATTACAGGTCCTACCTAAGTTTCCCACAGGCTCAACTCAAGGTAATCATGAGTGGCTTCCCAAGTCACAAAGGATCTTACAATCTGTGGTCCTATTTAAGTTGACCACGAGTACTACCTAAGGTAATGAGGTGTGACTACCTAAGTTGATCATGGGTGCTAGCAAAGGTAATCATAGATGCTATCGAAGTTAACCATGGAAGCTACCAAAGGTAATGACAGATATTACCCAAAATGATCACTAGTAATACACAAGGTAATTACAGTTACTACCCAAGTTAACCAAGGGTGCTGCCCAAGGTTAATCACAGATAGTAACCAAGTTGACCACGGGTTATACTCAAGGTAATCACAGATTATATCCAAGTTGACAATGGGAGCTGCCCAAATCACATATAATACGCAAAATGATCAATGGCGGTGCTACCCAAGGTTATCAGAGATATTACCATAGAGGACCAAGAGTACTACTCAAGGTAATCACAGGTACTTCTCATGTTGATCATGGGAGCTACCAGTCAATCACAGGTACTACTCAAAATTATTACTGGTATTATGGGTGGCTTCCTAAATTGACCACGAGTGTTACCCAAAATAATCACATGTACTATCTAAGTTGACCACGCGTATTACACAAGGTAAACATAGGTGACTACTCAAGTTGGCCACGGATCCTATCAAAGATAATCACATGTAGTACTCATGTTGACCGGGGCTACCCAAGGTAATCAGGTATAGCTACTCATGTTGACCACAGGCCTTACCCAAGATAATCAAAGGCACTACCAAAGTTCACCACCGGTCCTACATAGTAATCACAGGTACTTCCCATATTGACCACATATTACCTAAGATAATTACATGTCCTAAGTTGACCACAAGGTCTACTCAAGGTAATCACAGGTGACTTTCCAAGTCCTGTCCACCACAGATCCTATCCTACCCAAAAAAATCACAATTACTATCTAAGTTGACCATGGGTGCTACCAAAGACAATCTCACATATTGACCACGCGTCCTACCCAAGGTAGTCACGAGTGGCTAGCCATGTCAACCACGTTTTATAATCGAGGTAATTACGGGTGACTACCCAAGTTGACCATGGGTGCTACTCAAGGTAATCACAGGTACTACCCAAATTGACCATAGGTTCTACGCAAAATAATCACAGATACTACCCAAGTTAATAACTGGTACAATCCATGTTGGTCACGTTTTGAATGTATGTAACTGTTCTTGAAAAATTTATTACTTACAAATCATAGTGACTATAAAATTGCGACTTACTCAGCCAACTCATGTATCTGTATATTATAATATTCTGGTAATTGGTTATTTAAATGTAATTATTTATAATCAATTTATTTTTCAAAAAATTTTTATATGTATTAAGAATAACATTAATTTGTTTCTAAATATGTTTTAACATCAGCTTTAATTTACGCAATAAAATCATATCCTATAAACGACAAATACATTAATTGGTAAATAAGTATTTAGCGCGAATATAACAAGATACGAAATAGAATTTTTCCAAATTGATGCCTTTTATTATATATTTAACCACAAAAAAACCAATATTTAGAGCACAATCCAACAGCTTTAAGAAATATTTACAAAAACCATGCTTTGTAACGTAATTTACTCAGTTTTTAGTAAAGCGTAACTTTATGTTTATAAAACAAACTCTTCAGTTGTAGAATATACGTATGGTAAGCCTGTGCCTAACTATGTTAAATTTTAACTGTTTTGAGAATAACAAGATTTTAACAAGAATTATGATTTTGAAAAACGTTTCAAGTAGAAACTCAATATTTTAGTAGACCCCCAATTTTATCAGTGAATAATTTGATTTCTCTGTAAAAGTCTACTTTTCTAAACAAATTTGACTATTTTTTACAAAAACAAAATGACATAAAAACATTTTAAGAAATAAAATACAGCAGCAATACCGGTACTGACTGAAAAATTGACAATTGTTGAAAAGAATTGGCCTCTCTGCTCAACATACATTCAGACAGAGAAGGTCGGGCGTAGCCAACTGAGGAGGCAGCAGGTTGAAGGGAGGGATAATTGGGATTTCCGGTTGAAAATACAACGAAAACTTACTATACAGGAAATGATTAAAGAACTAAATTGTACTCTGTCTGGCGGAGTAAACTTCATCGCCTAAAAAAACTGGACGTAGTTCCAACTTCTCTCGCCAGTGTCGCATGACTTCTATATTTTCTTTCCCTTTAGAGCCCTCTTAAATGTACTAATTGTTCTTATGCAGCTTGAAGTATGCACCATTTAATAAAAAGCTTAAGGAAGTTGTAATACTAATCAACAATAACAATAATAAGATATGAATCCGACTATTTAAATAGAGCGGTGATGATTTTTTCTGAAATAAAGTACAACAGAACTTAATTAAAGAACTAAATATCCAGAGATGTCCAACCATCAGGAAGCGGAAAACTGATCAAGCTCTCTTCTGATAGCTTCAGATCTAAACAATGCTGTAGATCTTTGGAAAAAATCGGCATTGCCAGCAACTTGGCTGCACCGTCTCAGTAGTTGAGCAAATCCGCTATTGTAAGAGTAGTTGGTAGGCATAAATCTCCGCTGGAACACAGATTTTGAGCGGGTCCCTTGAGGAATAGTTAGATCCACCTCCTGAAGTAGCTCTGGACAATCAATAAGCCCGTTGACCAATTTGAACATGAAGATGAGGTCATTAATATTACTTCTGGATTGGAGTGGCAAGAGTTTAAATCGCATCTCTACGTCCCTAATAGGCAATGCGAAGTAAGAAAAGCCAATTCTCACACCAAGCATCCTGATTTGCCAAGATTGAGCGGCATGTAATTGTCTTTAGCCCACCTCACAGTGGAATCGTTACAAGATTGAAGGACCAAACGGTCTCTTGTATTAGCATCTGCATAAATATTTTAATATCGTTAGCATAGAGCTGAACTGCACAGTTCTGGAAAGATGTAACAATGTTCATGAGTGACAAGAAAAACAGAGGTCCCAAGTTAGACCCCTGTAGTACTTTTGAGCTGGCAACAAAGTTATCTGAATACATACCACCAAATCGCAATTTAAATGTCCTGTCCAAGAGGTAAGATTTTAGCCAATGAATAAGGTCCAGGGAGAATCCAAAAGAAGGGAGCTTCTTTAAAGATACATAGTGAGAAAGTTTGTCCCACACCTCGACCGTAGGACCATTGATGAAGTTTGGCCTGTAGCCTAGCTTGGGAGCTCTGCCTGTAGCCATTTTGTGCAACAAATACGGCCTCGCCAAGTCACTATACAGCCTCATTTGTGTATCTCAGCCTGCAACCGTAAGGACATTTGTACTGTACCACAATGAATTATGGTTCTGGGGGCAGTGAAGCTCACAAACACAGTATTTTCTAGGTAATATGATGGTATATTAGGAATAAAGAGAAAATAACCTGATACCCCTCTTGGGTGTGTTTCAAAAGTTGTCTATTCATTTGTTTTAAAACTGATAATTAATTAAATAAATAAAATAACTCCATACGAATAATATTGAAACCTTAAAGGATAGTAGGGCGGAGCCCTAAAGTTGGATGTGAATAAAACCACACCATAAACCCTCCCAGGGGTGAACTCTACACCTTGTAACGCATACACCTTGTAATTATAACATAAATAGCATTGAAATAATTGCATTACATTCAGTCAAAAATTAATAAATCATATATTTTAATGACGTGATGCAAATGTCATTAACATTTACATCACATATTTCAAATTTTTCTTTCATTTGTTTTGTTACTAAACAAAAAACAAACTGAAATTCCTCAGTTAGTTTTCCAATTTCATCGTGATTTTTTAAAATTTTTTTTCCTAAAGAGCATTCTACGAAAAATTAGGTAACAATTTTTTTACCTAACGAAAAATTAGGTGCGTGCGTGTGTGTGTGTGTATAGTTGAACATTTTCATAAAGTCAAAAATTTTGAAAAAGTAAAAAACTTTGACAAAATTAAAAAATTAAATAGGATGAATATCAGTGTAATACTGAACAATTTCCTTATAACAACATTTTTTCATGTTTAACAAACATTTTTTATAATGTGACATGTTATTGTTCCTGTAGTCCACAAAGTGTCAAACTATGTATGAAGGTGTTACTGTATTAAAATTGTTTTATCATTATTTAACACAGTCAACTTAGTGGATTTACTAAAACTATCTATTTAAGTGTATATAGTGTATGGTTTGCTGTTAGCAACTTATATTAATTAAAAAAACCAGTAATCTTAATATATAAAAATGAGTACCAGAAATTCTTTGTCATTCCATCATATGACAACGGCTCAACATATTGCCTTCACCTTTTTTTAAAAAGTTACCTAATTTTTCGTAGAATGTTCTTCAGGAAAGAAAATTTAAAAAAATCACGATGAAATTGGAAAACTAACTGAGGAATTTCAGTTTGTTTTGTTTAGTAACAAAACAAATGAAAGAAAAATGTATGTAATGTAAATGTCATGTCATTAACATTTACATCACATGTCATTAAAATATATGATTTATTAATTTTTGACTGAATGTAATGCAATTATTTCAATGCTATTTATATTATAATTACAAGTAATATAGCACTGTAACAAAGTATGTCCTTCTGAATTGGTTTGAAGTTACAAGATAGTTCTTAAAGTATAAACAATATTCAATTCAAATATCTTTATTCAAAAGTATAAACAGAGTATTCATGAATAGAGTCAATACATGGTCTGTCTTCATCTAGCTTAGAACTAAACTAGAATTAGAAAACATTTCATTTTGTCTAATTCATAACATTTTTCTGAATTTTATATTTTACTTTTTCAGTCAAGATCTTTAAATTTTTGTTAAGCTGTTATAGATGTTTTCTATTTATATATATTTGGCAACTGATTAAGAAATCGGATTTCAGCATATGTAGCATTTTTCCAGACATGCATTTTAATATGTTTCAAAAGTTTAAAGTTTCCTCTATTTCTAGTATTACATTATGAATGTCATTTACAGTTGGTAAATAATTTATATTAATCTTAACAATAAGTATAGTTTTGTAAATACACAGGATATATACACTGTCATAGTTTTCAAATCACTAAAGTGGTGTATACAATGAGCTCTGTTGTCACCTCTCTCATCTCACCCAGATGAAAACTAGAACAGGAGTTAACAAAAAATACTGATTCTTTTCCGAAAGAAGAACTTATTCAATAGTCAAAATTAAAAAGGAATTACAAACTTGATTAAACTAATTTCATTTAGAAATTATTTAAATTAAGGGGGAGGAGGGGCTGGCACCTTGTGTACCGGTTAGTGAATACCTTTGCACTGCCAGTACTGCCGTTGACCAAGTCAATTACCCACAACTCCTTACTGCCCGGCAAGAGCTGACATCTATATTGAGCCATATGGTGAGATTTGGAATCTTGAAAGGTTTTCAGGCTGTTGAAACATACACAAAATGTCTACCAAACGTCATGTCGCATGCCACCTGCAAGTTCGCCAACTGTCCCAACAGCAGTGAATAATTTATGACTTGAAAAATAATACTACACAACTGGTGAATTACCGGGTGTTTTATGTTGGTATATTTATAAAATAGCACGGCTGTATAGCAACTGAAACTTCTCTATTTCATTTTCAGATGTTATTAATTTTAATTAATTGTATTGAAATATTATTTTTATTACTTTATGATGGGGGTTCACAGCAAAGAAGTCAAACTCTTTATCAAGCTTTAATTTTTCCTAATAGCTACTTTCTGTAGGTTTCCTGTTTTATTTAAACTAACAATTTACCGAGCACCATACACTTCTATGCTATATTCAATGTGACTACTAATTAAAGAAAAGTGATTAAAGTTAATGGTGCCAAAATTAAAGAATGGTGTTAATATTTTTAAAGCAAATATTCCAGAATTAACTTTTTATCATACTTGTTCTATGTGACTTGATCAGTTCAGGTGGTTATCAACTACTACACAAAAAGGATGTTTTTTTTCTAAAAAAACTGACACATACATATGTTGTTTATGTCATCCAGTTTCATTTAACCTTTACAAGAAAATTACAAACAAATTTTTTTATCTCCCGTAGTACTTGTTAGTACAATCTATAGTAATTTAATGATAACGAAGTTAAAAATGTTTAACTTTTCTTCTCTTTGATATATTATTTCATGATCTGTGTCGGGTTAAATAAAGCAGAGCTAGCCATGAAAAATTATACTATATCACATTGCCATGGCCATTGTTGATGTATAGGGACTGTCAAAGTATTGAGCGTCGAATTATCAATGTTCTCACTGTATAATATGATCATTAAATGTAAGTTCCCAACTGAATATTTTAACTTATTTATACTTTCATGTTTTTATTTTAGGGGTAATAAAATAAACCTAATAATATTACTATGCAAACATACGTAATATAATATGGAAATTTAAAATCCAGCTTATTCCTAACAAATATCAAATTTCATAATGTATTGCCTCCGGACCACTGTCTAATTATACGAGGTGCGGCTAGAAAAAAACCAGACTGATGCTGGAAAAAACATTTATTTACAATTATTTACAATTTCATGTTATCTCCTTCAATGTACTCTCCTCCTCGGTCTCTACACCGCTCCATACGAATTTTCCACTGTTCATAGCAATGCTGCAGATCATTTTCGGTAAGTCCATACATTACTTCCGTCGCTTTTTCTTTTACTGCTTCAACAGTCTCAAATCTAGTTCCTTTCAAAGCTGACTTGACTTTAGGGAAAAGAAAAAAGTCACAGGGGGCCAAATCAGGTGAGTAGGGTGGATGATCTAAGATGGGAATGTTGTGTTTTGCCAAAAACGTCTTCACTGACAACGCACTGTGAGCTGGGGCATTGTCTTGGTGAAGGATCCATGACTTTTTTCTCCACAAATCGTTCCGTTTTCTCCGTACTCGCTCACGTAGGGTAGCCAGGACGCTAATGTAGTAATGCTGATTCACTGTTTGTCCCTCTGGTACCCAATCAATGTGCACAATCCCTTTGATGTCAAAAAAAAACAATCATCATTGCCTTGAATTTCGATTTTGCCATTCGTGCTTTTTTTTGTCGTGGAGAACCAGGAGTTTTCCAATGCATCGATTGGCGTTTAGTTTCGGGATCGTAAGTAAAAAACCACGATTCATCGCAAGTAATAACATTTTGTGAGAAGGTGGGATCACTTTCAATGTTTACCAGGATGTCAGAACAAATCATTCTTCGGCGTTCCTTCTGTTCAATTGTGAGACACTTTGGAACCATTTTTGAACACACTTTGTTCATGTTGAAACTTTCATGAAGAATCTGCCAAACACTTTCCTTGTCAACTCCTGTTAACTCAGACACTGCTCTGATTGTTAAATGGCGATCTTGTCGAACAAGTTTACCGATTTGTTCAATGTTTGCATCAGTTTTTGCCGACAATGGTCTGCCAGTGCGAGTGTCATCACTGGTGTCTTCGTGGCCATCTTTAAATCGTTTAAACCACTCAAACACTTGTGTTCGCGATAAACAATCATCGCCGTACACTTGTTGTAACATTACAAACGTTTCACTTGCAGATTTTCCTAGTTTGAAACAAAATTTGATGTTAACACGCTGTTCTTTCTGTACACTCAACATTTTCTGACGCACAGACAAAACGTCAACTACTTAAAACAGACGCCACGGGCAGACTGAGTGCAGGAGGCAGATGAAACTCGAGCAGTAGGCGGGGCGAGAGTCACGTGACAGGCCACGCGACTTTCAGCCTTATTGCATTTGTTTTATTGTTTCACCAGTACTAGTCCTGTTTTTTTCTAGCCGCACCTCGTATTAGAGGTTTATATTACCTTATATTCAGTCAAGTGGCCAACACGTCATCAGATGGCGACCGGTTTCGACTAACTCATGTAGTCATTTTCAAGCCGAAAATACATCAAATCTTCACTCTTGTGAGATCGTCATAAGTCTTGAAAAATACTGACACACACGGACGTATGACACACAAAAAAACACAAGGCGGACATACATCACGACTAAAATATGACAGATAAACGGTCAGTACACGGCGCGGGTGGTGCAGGTTGGGAGTCTAGACTGACGCCGTGACCTTGCACAATCTTACTACCCCCCTCCCCTCCCCCTCCCTGTGATATGAAAATAAAAGATAACTATTCACTGGTTTCATTTGACGTTGTAAATCTATTCACAAACGTTCCAACCAGTGAAACATTAATGATTCTAAAAGATAATTTAGATAAGCATTCTTCAAAAAGTAAAGAGGCGATTTGTGAACTCATAAAGCTAACTGACATAGTACTTAAACAAAACTACTTTATTTTTGAAAACCAAACATTTTCACAGAGAGACGGCCTAGCTATGGCGTCCCCTCTATCAAGCATCTTATTGGAAATCTTTTTGAACCATATTAAAAATAAACATTTGTTCTCACAAAATAATCGCCACAAAGACAGGATTATATTTTATTACCGCTATGTGGACAATACCATAGTACTGTTTAATGGAACAAAGAGGAAATTATAAATGTTTTGAGGTATATTCAAACTGCATGCACACAAATCTGAAATTAACACTAGAGGAAGAGAACAACAGAGCACTTAACTTTTTAGACCTGACCGTATCAAGGACCGTAGACAAGTTCGAATTTAAATTTGTAGAAAGCCCAATACAAAACTTCAGACAATACACAGTACTTTGAACCATCCTCATAGCCAGAAATTAGCCGCTTACCACAGCTTTGTCAAGCGGATTAATCTCTGTCCCAATGAATGAAGATGATTACAATAATGAATTAAACACCATTAAATATATAGCTGTCTCTAATGGGTACAAGAGTGACATAATTCATAAATTTATCCTAAAAGCATAAAAATAAAACTACCTCTTTAGATAAAAACAAAAACACACCGTACATATACACAGGTTTTGGAAATAAACTTTCTTCTTTTTTAAAAGCATGGAAACCCCATCTTCAGATAAAACTGCAGCAACAGGAATATATAAACTTAATTGTGACAGCTGCCCGAGTTTTTATATAGGCCAAACAGCGTGTTCATTCAAAGCTCGTTTCAAAGAACACCTGCCTAAAAAAACCACACAGAAACAAACCTCTTCCTATGCTGAGCACCTAATCAATGCAAATCATAATTATTCTGGCATTGATAAAAATTTAGAAATATTACAGATACATAGAGACAGAGGTAGATATTTGGACGCGATCGAGGAATACCACATTTACAAGGCCGGAAAACAAGAGCCCCAGTTTATTCTAGATGAAAAATCCTCCTTCGAATCGAACCTTCTCTATTAAACAGCCTCAAACATCAAGGGAATTATAACAAAGTGTAAGGAACCCCATAAGAACTTTGAGAGGGGGAGGGGGAGCAAGATTATGCACGGTCACGGCGTCAGTCTAGACTCGCAACCTGACCACCCGCGCCATATACCGACTGTGTATCTGTCATATTTTAGTTGTGATGAGTGTCCGCTTTGTGTTTTTTTGTGTGTTGTCCGTACGTGTGTGTCAGTGTTTTTCAAGACTTATGACGATCTCACAAGAGTGAAGATTTGATGTATTTTCGGCTTGAAAATGACTACATGTGTTAGTCGAAAGCAGTTGCCATCTGACAACGTGTTGGGTGACTTGAATGAATATAAGGTAATATAAATCTCTAGAATGAATATTTAATGTTTGCTTTTAAAACCCTACAAAGGTTCATTGTATTTGACAAAAATTATTGTGCCTTGCAATAATATAATGCTTCAATTCAACAATTAAATAATAAAATAGTGAGGAAGACAAATGTTGTTGGACACTTGCCATCTTGTCAATAATAAAATATATTGAGTTTTAAAGACAATAAGTTCCTTTAAATGCTTTTCCCCAGTATGTATACCCATAAGTTAGTTTCAACTGGACTTATCTGAAGTTGAAAAAAAGACACTAGATGCATTTAAATGGCTTCTCTACAGTATGTGTCCTCATATTTGTTATCAAATGACACTTATTTGAAGATGTATACAGAAAACAAGTGCATTTAAATGGCTTCTATCCAGCGTGTGTTTTTAAATGTACTATCAAACTGCTCTTCTGTGAAGTTGTATGAAGAGACTGGGTACATTTAAATGGCTTCTCTCCAATGTGTGTCCTCATATGTACTATCAAACCGCTTTTCTGTGAAGTTGTATAAAAACAGTAGGTACATTTAAATGGCTTCCCTCCAGTATGTGTTCTCATATGTTTCTTTAAATTGGACTTCTGTGAAGTTGTATAAAGACAATGAGTACATTTAAATGGCTTCTCTCCAGTATGTGCCCTCATATGTCCTATTAAACTACTTTTCTATGAAGTTGTATAAAGACAACAATTGCATTTAAATGGCTTCTCTCCAGTATGTATCCTCATATGTGTTATCAAATGAGACTTATTTGAAGTTGTATAAACACAATGAATGCATTTAAATGGCCTCTCTCCAGTATGTGTTCTCATATGTCCTATTAAACTACTTTTCTGTGAAGTTGTATAAAGACAATAATTGCATTTAATTGCTTCTCTCCAGTTTGTTTCTTTATATGATCTATCGAATTGCTCTTATATGAAGTTATAAAAAGACATTGAGTACATTTAAATGGCTTCTCTCCAGTGTGTGTCCTCATATGTGCTACCAAACTGTTTTTCCATGAAGTTGTATAAAGACACTGAGTACATTTAAATGGCTTCTCTCCAGTATGTGTTCTCATATGTCCTATTAAACTACTTTTCTGTGAAGTTGTATTAAGACAATAATTGCATTTAATTGCTTCTCTCCAGTTTGTTTCTTTATATGTTCTATCAAATTGCTCTTATTTGAAGTTGTATAAAGACAGTGAGTACATTTAAATTGCTTCTCTCCGGTGTGTGTCCTCATATGTACTATAAAACTGCTCTTCCATGAAGTTGTATAAACACACTGAGTACATTTATATTGCTTTTTTCCGGTATATGTTGCCATACTGTACATAATGGTATTTGTTCCTTTTGAGTTGTCAGGTGTTAGGCTGGTGTCCTCCAGACTGAATACCTTAAACAAAATCCTCTGGTTTTTAAATAAAGCAACCCTAAACACGTTTTTATATATTGGAACTAGTTTTTACGACATTTAGACAGACTAGTTTCTGTCACAAAAAGAATCAATGTCACT
>JAQJVL010009345.1:0-16350 GCA_035578905.1 Stictocephala bisonia
AAACGGGCCCAGACGCCTAGCCCGTTACTACTGCTGGCCTGTGGCACCTGTTCCAGCACCTGTGGGCTGGTGTGCACTTATCCTCTAGAACTTGTTAGTACTCGCCTCCAAGCTACATGTAAGTGGTCCATAGCACTTGCAAGCAATAATAGCAACTTTCTTGGTTGAAATTCTAACCTTATTTATTCAGTAAAGCAAGAATATGTTTTAAAAATGAAAGAATAAGAAACATAGGTATCTGGAAATTTATTTATTCTTAAGACGCTGATCTTCAAGATACCGGCGAATATGAATCTTGTTTGAAATTGGCAATACATATTTTTTATTTCAAGTAGTCAAAATCCGTAAAATGAGCTCATTTCAACCAAAGTTATAGAATATAAAGCAGTAAAAAATAAAAAACTGTAAAGAATTTGTTTTATTGAAAAAACATAAAATGAAAGTTATGTTAGTTTCATTTATCATGAAATTTGAATCTTTGATAGTTTAAAATTACAATTAGATCCAGACAGATTGCGCTAAGCAATTTTTCTTCTGATTATATTCTTATGGAAAGTCATAAACTCTAAATGTTTTCTATCAGAATTTATGAAGTCCTATAGACTAATTCAATTTACGGTATTCTGTTAATCAATATAAAAAAAATGTTTAGCAGTTTCTTAAAACTTTTTTGTATTTTGAGAAGACATTCTAACATTGTACTGTTTCTGATGAGTAATTAATTAAACTTATAAAACTCTCAAGGTTTTGCAGATGATTTTCATGATGCTGAACATCTTTTAAAAATCCATATTGTTTAACAAAAATACTATTTCGATGAGCATTTTTAGAAATAAAGGTATAACCCTTGATTATTTACACGTATGTTGTGTGTGTGTATAAAATCAAAGCTATAACCTAATTTTAAAATAAGAAAATATTACAAAGGGAAAAATGCAAACAAACCTGTTAGGGGAAATTACAAACAAACCTGTTAGGGGAAATTACAAACAAACCTGTTAGGGGAAATTACAAGCAAACCTGTTAGGGGAAATTACAAACAAACCTGTTGGGGGAAATTACAAACAAACCTGTTAGGGGAAATTACAAACAAACCTGTTCTGTAGAATATGGAGAGTATACTTTCTTGACACATTAAATACTGAAAGACTAAATAATCACACACCTAAATGGCTAACCACAAAACATTATCACTTACTACAGTCACCCCTCCTACAAAAATGGCGGGAACAGAAAATGAACTAATAAAATAGCACAACAAGCAGCGAGTGACATATTGTTCTCCAGCAATAACTAAACTCACGTTAAGGCAATGCATTTGAAGCAGGAGTGCTACGTAATTTAATGTAGGTTGTATTCAACATGTTAAAGCATACACAATTACTTGAAATGTTTTGATTATATGGGTACTAATTTTTACTTCTTTTAAAAAGTCAAACTAAAACGCTCTTGCATAAAGACCAAATTCATTATTCAGTTATTTTTACTGACAGAAATTAATTCTCTTTTACTTCAATGAAAAAAAAAAAAGATTTTACATGTATTATTGGTGTGGTGTATGCTAAATTATGTTATTTTCTGTAGACCCTAAAGAACACTTACCTGCGGTCCCATAACAAGGACCAGACGCCTAGCCCGTTACTACTGCTGGCCTGTGGCACCTGTTCCAGCACCTGTGGGCTGGTGTGCACTTATCCTCTAGAACTTGTTAGTACTCGCCTCCAAGCTACACGTAAGTGGTCCATAGCACTTGCAAGCAATAATAGCAACTTTCTTGGTTGAAATTCTAACCTTATTTATTCAGTAAAGCAAGAATATGTTTTAAAAATGAAAGAATAAGAAACATAGTTATCTGGAAATTTATTTATTCTTAAGACACTGATCTTCAAGATATGGGCGAATATGAATTTTGAATGAGCGTGATTGCAAAAATAGTCATTGTTATTAAAGCTGACCATTCCTTAGAAAGTGTCATTTATTAATAGTCCAATGACAAATGAACAGCCAGCTGATACTTTTCTAAATTTGTTATGACTTTGATTGAGGTCGAAGTGAGAACTTTTAGCTCATGAATCTGGGCTTAATCTACTACACTACAGACCAATCTCTAGACCTTTCAGTACTCTTAAGCCAGCTGTATTTAAATTTAACTAGTTTTCATTGCCATTTAATTCTATTATTAAATTAAGAAATAAGGACCACAATATGAATACAATGGTAAAAACAATGAATGATTTTAGAGGACTTCTTACTTTATTAAAGTCAATCTCTACGAGACCTCCGACTTACTTATACACATACACTGTTGAAATCTCCATATTATAACACTTCATTTCTGGAATTCAGTGCTAAATGATAACAAATGTCAAAATTAATTTCCATAATGTAAAAAAATGTATATAAAGTTAGTAATTTTAGGAAAGGAGACATGTTGAGGTTGTTATTGTTTGATACATTTCTAGAACTTAGATAAGTACCTTTAAATAATAATTATGTTACTCATGAATCATTCATCTTTTCTGTAATCAATAATCAAAATGTTATGTTATTTGCAGATGATAATAGACATACCATGATCAGCCTGATTACTGAGATTGTATCCAAAGAAGGATTTTTTGGTCTGTATCGAGGCATCACACTTAACCTGCTGAAGGTTGCACCTGCAGTTAGCATCAGTTACATAGTCTACGAACGCTGTCGCCAGACACTGGGTGTCAACATGACGTGACTCCTTCATACCAATAATCTTCAATGCTGTGATCTTCATATTTGGCTGTACTTTTTGTTCTTCCTATACAAATGTTAACTGGCCAAAAAAGTAAACCGTTGTAATAGTCACTAGCTTTTGGCGTCCTTGATCCCACAACATTAATCCTGGATGTAACAATCATGTCCAGAAATTTGTGTAATAAGGAAAAGTGACTGACACACGTTGATTTCAATAATTATAGAACAGTGTCATATAATTGAAAATGAAAAACAAGAAAATTTGACTGAAAAATGCTGATCCTACCAGTCACAGAACACCGGCATAAATGAAGAAGAAAAAATGTTTCTTTTGTCCACATGCTCATCCGATGCAGTTTGGCAACTCCTTTCTTGAAAACTCTCAAGAAGTCATGTAGACCAAACGAAAAGTATTCTTTGATTGAATACAACTCTATAGAATGTAACTATAGAAAGATTTATAATCAAACTAATTTATAATAAATAAATAATTCATAAAAAAATTGACTAAACATTTTATTGAATAGGAGAACATTTTTTTAGTCCTAAGGAAGTATATGTAATTGGGTAAATATGTGATCTCACTTATGCTCAAAACGTATAGGCCGTATTCACATGAATCTATATTTTGAATTTAATAAACTGGGGATTTAACTGAAGAGATTTGTCTTTGCATTGTTTACGCTTATGTTGCCAAAAGCCAACACTGATTTTATAATCCTTCAATAAGAAATACAATGTAATCTCAGTAAAAACTACATTTTGTAAAGAAACAAATTATTCATTTATTTACATAAGTTAATTATTTAAATATTAATTCTGAAATATATAACAATTCTTGAAGTCTGGTTAGTTTCATAATGCCTGCATACGATCCATGCAATACATTTGAATAGTCATTTTCTTATTTGTGATTTAGAGAAATCAGTCTAAATAGTTTTGATAGTTTAAAAGAGTATTACAGTAACAAGAAACAGATGGTAGGTTTCACGGCGAGGTTCAACTGGTTTTGTTATTCTATAAAATACTGGTAACTAAATCTACCAATCACGTGGAACCTTTCAGCTAAATAGTAAGCAAGCTACTTACCACTAATCAGTTGGAATTGTAACAATGGGAATTTGAGCAGTATGTCTTCAGTCTTGAGACAGCTGTAAAGGGAATTCAGTGAAAAATTACCCATGGTGGAGGAACATTTGAAACGTTTTAAGTATCTGTTCTATATTGAAAATATATTAGGATTTAGTTTTGTGTCACTTGAAAGATCAAAGAAATCAACTGGCAAGAAATTATACTCTAGTATTTTAGTAATGGTGTGTGTTGTATTGCTTTTAGAACCAATTGTAAAGGTGTTCATGTACAAAGATGGTGACAAATCCATGGATTAGAATATCATGGTCAGAAGAGTAGCTAGAGCATTTAGTATAATATTTATTTATGTTTTGGCAATGTTTAGACCAGATCTGAAACGAACAGCCATATTGAATTTGGATGCGGTGAAACTCAGTTGACTGGTTTCAAGTTCCCAAAAATAGGCTGGAGAAAAGCCTGGGAAAGGATTTGATTGGAACATTCGTAGTCATAATATCAATCACCTTCGTCAGTAAGATCATTTTTTGATTAAATTATGGAATCATAGGGTCCACTATACTTACGTACTGGAATGTGTGGAAATGTTTATTTATTTATTTATTGAACCAACGGCAATGCCTTTTTAAACAAAGATTAACAAACATGCAAAAATAACTGTTGTACACTAACAATTATATGAAAAAACAATATGACTATAAGAAATAACAAACAATAGAAAAACTACATAGTAAAGTAAATAAATAGTAACAACGAACATGAAATAAATTAAACTAATATAAACTTTCAACAATGAAAAGACTAAAGCTAACTAGACTAAACAAATGATAACAATAAACCAATACTGAAAGCAAATAACAAAATAACTAGCGTTATAATGAAAGTGTGTAAGTGTAATGTAATCGGATGAAGTGTGTAGGTGTGTGGATGGGTGTGTGTGTGTGTGTGTGTGTGTGTGTGTGTGTGTGTGTGTGTGTGTGTGTGTGTGTGTGTGTGTGTGTGTGTGTGTGTGTGTGTGTGTGTGTGTGTGTGTGTGTGTGTGTGTGTGTGTGTGTGTGTATTTATGTGTGTAAAAGTTGGCAGGGTGTGAGTATTTATAGGTGAGTGGAAGGAGGGTAGAAGGTTAGGAAGGAGCGAGGTGAAAAAGGTTTACAGACAAGATAAGTCCATCATTTTTAGCTTCTTCTTAAATGCATGGATGCTGTCAAAGTGGAAGTCAACCTGACCAGAGATAGCATTTCCGATGCTCATTAGGCGAGGGAGTGGACTGTTCTTCAGATAGTTTCTGCTGTGGGCTCTTCTTATGAACGGCTCAGAGGATCTAGTAGTTCCTGGAACACGAAACTCAACTAGCTGCAGAAGTTCTGGGCAGTCAAGAATTCCACGAATCAACTTGAAGAGGAACACAGCATCAGCAACAGCTCTCCGATGCTCCAAAGGCCGCAGGTTGAACTTCAGAAGCTCGAGTTGATCAACAGGCACATCCCAGCACCGATAGCCGAGCGAGAACCCCATCATTCTAATGAAGCGACGCTGAATTCCCTGAAGTCTGGTTATATGAATGTCTAGGTAAGGTCGCCATACGACGCCGCTGTATTCTAGGACTTGGAGTACAAAGGACTTATACAAAAGACCCAGTGAATGTGCTGAAAGACCACTCTTCGCCACTCTGGCAATAAGACTGATGACTCGTCTAGCTTTTGTGCAGATGTCATCAATGTGTTGCTCACAAGATAAAGAGGATGTGAGATGGATACCAAGGTCTCTTATGTCACTACAACGTTCCAGGGTTGCTCTATCAGCAGTGTAGTTGTTGACAACAATGTTTCCCCTTCTACTGAAAGTAATTACTTTACATTTCTCCACATTAAGAGACATCTGGTTCATCTCACACCAATGCATAACATGATTAAGGGACCTCTGCAGAACATCACAGTCTTCTCTAGTCTTGATCGGGTAGAACAGCTTAATATCATCAGCATATAGTAGAAACTTAGATTCAATACTTTCAGTAATATCATTGATGAAGACATTAAAAAGATAAGGTCCAAGAAGGGAACCCTGATGAACCCCGGATTTCACTGGGAAGGGATCAGACATACCGGAGCTATATTTCACTACTGAAAATCTATCATTCAAATAGCTATTAATCCAGGTTAAAAGAGGCTCGCAGACTCCATATCCTTTCAGTTTTTTGAATCAACAACTTGTGGCACACCTTGTCGAAAGCCTTACTAAAATCTAGGTAAATGGCGTCAACCTGCAGGCCCTGAGAGAAACAAGTGTACATAAAATTACTAAACACCACGAGGTTGGTAACTGTAGAACGGCCGGGTGTGAAGCCGTGTTGCTCTACAACTATGATGTTTCTAAAGACAGGTTTCAACCTATCTAAGACAATGGCTTCAAATATTTTGACAATGGGTGACTGAATAGTTATGGGCCTATGATTACGAACGTCGCTTCTATCACCAGCCTTGAAGATGGGTGTAACGTAGCTTGTTTTTAACCCGGACGGAAAGACGCCGCACTGGAGACTACTATTAAACAAGTAGGCCAGGTCCGCACTCAATAAATCACCACAGTATCGCAACACTCGAGGGGGAATACAATCAGGACCACAGCCCTTGGACACATCCAGAGAATCAATAAGTCTTTTAACTTCAGAGGGTGACGTCGTAATTTTGGAGATGTGTAGGTTATTTTCCTTATCGGGAAAGTCAGGAATGCAAGCACTACAGTCATTGAAAACATTAGAGAAATGCTTGGCAAACAGATTGGCCATCTCATCAGGATGGTTAGCCTAATCAGGCCCAAGTCTAACCGAGGAAGAACAATTTGCTGTGCGCCTAATATTCTTAACATGGGACCAAAAAATCTTCGGGTTCCTGGGTAAGATGTCATCAATGTGAGAAATATACGACTGATAGCATTGAAAGGATTTTATCCTGCATGTGTTCCGGGCTTGGGAAAATTTGAGATAATCACTTTCTAGGCCAGATTTCTTGTAATTTTTGTGAAGTACCTTCTTCATAATCACCTGCTCCCTTAGCTACTTATCAAACCACGTTGGAAAGGAAGATTTGTTAACCCTCTTCAGAGGTGTGTGCGACTTGATAATATTGCTCAAAGAAGTGAGGTAATGTTGTCAGATGTATGTATGCACAATTTTGTTCATACAATTTTTGAGAACACAAAAGGCAAAGAAAATTAAGCTTAGAAACATCCATCGTTAGATTGCTGAAGAGAGGATTCCCAAGAGAGACTATGCCATATGTAATTATTCAACGAAGGGTTGCCTGGAAAGAGAATTCTGAATTTCGTCAGAGAAATTTCGCTTTCTTGAAGTCAATTGAAGGGAACATAGCCAGCATGGAACACGACCTACAGTCTTGCTACCGGCCCTTTGTGATTTGTGTAGTATTATCAACCACAATCTTCACACCAATTCATGCCACTTCAAATAATCTAGTCAGTTCGTTATTTGGTATCGTAACTCTCGTGTTAAACACAATCGCAACAGTAGAAATTGTCATCATCGAAATCTTGAACCAATCATTAAAGAAGTCCACTGTTGACGAGCTCACGATGATGTTGGTGGCTGATGCAGATGAGGAGACTAGACGTAGAGCTAGACATCAACTTTTACACTTCCATCACCATTCTGAGCCTTTTACCTTTCACATGTTCGACGTATATTTCTCTTTGTTGGGCGACATCTTGGAAAATACACTTCTGGTTTTTACAACGATACTAAACAACTAAACTTACTGTGCATTAAGACTTTCCGATTTATCATTGAAGGTAAGTACACATTATAAAAGCATATGTATGGTATATTATAATGTAGTCACGTTTTATGCTTCCTACTTTTTTATTACTTTTTTGTTTCATTGTATAAACTAATTTTTTTCACAATTCTTAGAAATATTTGTATAGATAGTTTCGTGTTTTTTTCTATCTATTTACGGTATTTTTCGGTAAACATTAACAAAACAAAATTGTCAATATTTGTGTTTTTTGTATTATTCAACTAGATCCATAGTTTATCTGAAAACACGATAGTAACATTTTAATGATTTTATTAATATCAATATTGCTTTGGGTCGCCGGGCTATTTCTGATCCTTTGCCTGTACCCGAAGTTTCAATGTGTTTTTTTTCTTTTTTTTTCAGGCTGGCCAACGTTCGTGTGTTTTTGCTACGAGGGTGACTCATAAAACGATCTATTACGTACAGAGCTGACATCAACTGCACCAGATTATGTGGAGATATTATGTGGATACCTGGTATGGAACTTTTCCCTGATAGTGTATGGTTACGTATAGATTGTGGCAAGAAGTTTTACATCAAGTTTTGCGTAGTATCATAGACGTGCACACATACATGCATAGTTCCCGGTACACAGCAAACTGTAAGTACAGTATTGTATTTGGATTTGTGCTTGGTTGATCCACACGGCGCGCTAGCGTTGCTAGCTATCATGTCGCACACTTTTTATTGTTTCTATTAGCTACCGCTGAGTTTCGTAGATAAACATTGGTTTATACATAGTGAATAGTGCTGAATAAATACTTTATAGAGTGACAGTAAACGTTATTAAACGCTATTTTATAAATTGTATAAAGCTCTTGTATTCATATGACCTTTCTATCCAGACATTTACCACTATCCAGACCATTTTGGTTACAAGAACAACGATCTTAGTCACAATATGGATTGCATCCTGTAGATTTAGCTTTTTGTTGTTCATTTACATAAAAACATTGACTGTAATCAGGTTTAGCAATTGTGACCTTTTTTTATCGGACGTTCTTTCAGTTTCCAAAATATTTCACGCAAATGAAGCAAAGCCGGACCGTCCGCGCGCCTCTGTGAAGCGTACATTGCCTAAATTGAAATGTAGGTGTCTTTTACCGAAATGTACCAAATTTTTATCAATTTTGTTATTTGGATTCATATGTATCTGGATCGGGATACCACATTAGTCCAGACAAAACGGGGTTTGCCGTATTAGATAATATGAATAGTTAAAAAAATCGTTGAGTATCATGAAAGAAGCAATTAATAAAAATTAAAAGATTAGGCCTACAGTAGCTGAATAATCAAATATAATTTCAACATTGAGAGAGATGATGGAATTCAAATACTGTTAAATGATTTCAATGATAACTTTTGTAATGGTAATCAAAATATAATTACAGAAAGGCCCGGAGAGAAATGTTATTCAGGAACTAGATTCAATGAGGTTCCTTCAATCTCAGAGAATGTAAAGTATAACATTTATTTCCTTTTAACTCAAAACTTCTAACTTGGTATAAATTCAATCTACACTATTGGGAAACTGGATACTTCTGTATTTACATTTTTCGGATAAGTAATTTACGAAAAATACAGTTATTTTGTTAAGCATTAAACATTTTACATAGCCTTATTAAGTAAACAGGCCTGCTTGAGCCATTTTACCTGGAGTTTGACATTTTAGCTAAATTAATAGGATCAGCCTTTTTTCTAGATATGTTTTTGGGCTATTTATATATATTTATAAATCATTGTTTCCTATTAGTCTTATTTAATTGTTCTTTTGATAAGAGAAATAAAAGTATTGCAAAAAGTTTAAGCTGATGGTTGTTCCAAAAAAAAGAATAATTGATTAAAAACCTAAATCAATAGTAGCACGTTCATAAGTGCTTATTTGTACTAACAAATTTAACCAACAGTTTTCTGCATTCATTTATTCATAACCTTAAGCTATAATGTTTCACAAAAATTCATCTGTGTAACGACAAGATTCATTAACGTCTACGATGGCATCGACTCACATAGACAATAAGATCTCTATTGTAGGGTGAACTGAAATAATAGACCAGTTTCCCTCCTCCCCCCCACAGAGTGTTCTAAATAAACTCCTCTCATACAAATGAGAGCATCCCCTTATACTACTGTATGATTGTACAGGAGTTCGTAAACAGAGAAGTATTCGTGGCTGGATTCCATGCGAATGACTACATTTTCTTTCTACCTGTCTTATGTTCTTTTTTTATATCTGTGGTTTGACTGTACATTTTTGTCCTATTTCTGTACTGTCACCATTATTACAAAACGTCTCTAAAATTGTAAAATTCCAGTATGAACAGGAGCTACTTTCATATATAGAATATAAACGTATTGCTTAATTCTTATATGGAAATATAAAATATATCAACCAATCAATAGAGTATCGGACATAAATGAAGTGACTCCCAAAACGTATCCCCAAAAATAAACATAAAAAGAGGAATACGAATGTAAAAAAGCATACAGATAGTTTATTATATCGTAACGTTGAACAGCAAAGGTAACACCTTAAATGTGACTTTTATTGAACAAATAGGAAAATAAGGGCGTATATTTAAACTTGTCTATAAAAGGAGTACCTACTCTTCAATCAGCAGCATAAATTATCCCTTTAATATAAAAAAGTACCTGAGAAAATAAGGTGGATTGTAGATAATCTGAGAAAATACTATGTAAAAACAGCGTCCAGGACACAAAACATGATTGTTAAAGTAATATTTATGTAAAACAAAACCAAACAATCAAAACCAAAAATATAAAATAATAGTATTTTTAGCATAACATCTTAATGTGCCAGGGAATAAATTTGAGAATAACATGCAAATGCGCCTAAATGAGCACGAAAACAAAACAAAATGGTGAAACTCACAATATTGAAACTAGCTAAACTTTTATGGGATAGTAATTAGAAACTTATGCGGAATGAGCTAGTAAAATGAGCAACCGAGAGCTACACTACTAAAAACCAATATTTTAAAATGCGAAACCATTTAAAAACTAATGTATTTAAAACTTTATATAGTTGAAATGATATATGTAAGATAATTAAAATATTATATATATAGATATGATAAATCATAGTACGATTTCCAAAATATTTCTTAAAATTATGGCTTATTCAATATACCATTATGTAAATAAAAATAAAAATCTTTTCTTATGAAAAGATTTTTATGTATACAATTGTAATGTCTTCATTTAAAAATAACAAAAGTGGTTTACAAAAATCATTTTCTCACGTTTAAGGGAGATTTCAAAATAACACAGCACTGTTTTCCGTTCAAGATAATCTACAAAGAAAGAAAAAATTACATCATTTAAATTTATGTTTATCTTGTTAAATTCAGCACGCATGATATAACATGATGTTAGGAAATACACCCAGTTTTTATTAATAAAGTAAAATTTGTTTAATATAAGATCTTTTTTAATGAGTATTCCAATGTATTTATTATTGTTATACGATCTTTTAAGTACAATTATCTTAATAAATAAGTAAATAGTAGGTTTTTTTATATTTTACTTCTATAAATAACGGGAAGAGAAAAAAATATATCCATCTGAAGTGAAACAGACACACGTTGGCTCCACAAACATATTTTGTCGTTCTAAACAAACAGGTCATAGGAGCAGTGAGAGCTTCCGGAGTGGAATGCGTTTAATTGTGTCGTATTGTAGTGATAGAATGCACTTTATTGTAGTGCAACAACGAACGGGACATACGAGCAGTGAGAGCTCCCGGAGTGAAATGCGTTTAATTGGGTCGTATTGTAGTGGAAGCATGCACTTTTTTGTAGTGCAACAACGAACACGACATACGAGCAGTGAGAGCTCCCGGAGTGAAATGCGTTTAATTGGGTCGTATTGTAGTGGAAGCATGCACTTTTTTGTAGTGCAACAACGAATACGACATACGAGCAGTGAGAGCTCCCGGAGTGAAATGCGTTTAATTGGGTCATATTGTAGTTGAAGCATGCACTTTTTTGTAGTGCTACAACGAACACGACATACGAGAAGTGAGAGCTCCTGGAGTGAAATGCGTTTGATTGGATCGTATTGTAGTGGAAGCATGCACTTTGTTGTAGTGCGACAATAACTCTCACGTGTAGTTTTAATACTTCTCTAATTAACATGCGTTGATATTGTTGACAAGTTTTAAATCAAGGTTTCAGTTAATTTAAATATATTTTCCTATAAGTTTTTGTATTTATAGCTCTATCAATGAATAAAATTACTTTTTTAACAAAAATCTTTATTTGCATAATTTCGTGAGTGGACCAGGCTGCACGAAATGTCTCAAGCTATAAGGAAGATAATTTTAGCTAAAGATGGTAGAAAAATATGAGTAATTGAAAAAACTCTCGACTCCACCCCACTGACCTTGCATGATCCAACGATGTTCTATCACTAGAGTTGTTTTTTTATAAATATAACATCTGTTTATATTAAAACAGTTTACGTTGTTTCAAAGATTGCGTGTTTTTTTCGGGGACTCAAAACCATATAGTTTTCTTACATAGTAAAAAAGCTACTGAACGAAAACAATACTAAATAATTGATTCTGTTACTTTTAACAGTCTTCCCACTATTTGGTAGTCACAAATCACAGACCGAGGTTAAACGAGCACAGTGAGTGAAGTGGTTGGCACGCGAAGAGAGCAGGAATGTCCAATAGTCAATATTTTATTTAGGTTTTATTTAAACTATACAAGATAGAGTATCTAACACTCAAAATTTATAAAATATCGTCTACAGTAATTTTATTTTGCAATGTTTCTTAATGTGATCCAAATTAATACTACAAAATGAATTGCTATTAAGGTGGTGCAATCGGTTTTCGGTAAGTTGATTATTTTCCAATTTTATGATAAAAATTGATTAATGTACTTCCCTTGAGACAGGAAAAATATAAAATTGTTTTTTAACCACAATATTGGAACTTGTGGCCTTATTAAGTGGTAAATTTAAATGATTTTAAATATAGCATAAGACAAAACTGTTCAAAGTACAAGTTTAATTAAAAAAGAAAAATGAAAATCATGTTAATCTCTTCAGTTATGTCTAAAAAACGTAGTTACATATAAATAATTAAATTTGCATTAGGCTTGATTTAAAATAAGTTAAATTCACCACTTCATAGGGCCACAAGTTATAATGTAGTGGTTAACATATTTTGTTGTATTTTTCTTATGTCAAATGAAGGTACATTAACTAATTTTGATTTTATAATTGGGAAATATTTAACTCACCAAAAATCGACTGTCCCACCTTAAAGTTATTGTGGTATAACCTTTATTTAATTACCATGAAGATTTATTGACTTTTAATTTAAGAAACATCTGGCGCATTTAATTAAAATTACTTCAGGTTAGGTAGATTAATTAATCTGCTGAGCAAACAGTGACATTGCTTCAGCGCTGAGAGGGGCGGAGTTTAAGTACATAAGGATGTCACAGTAGTAGCAAATTGTCTAACAATTAACATTTACATTATTCTGTATATTTTCAGAAGTAATCGATGTGCTTCTATCGGTAATTTTTCGATTACTAATTCATATAGTTTTCAAATTGTCTAACATAATATTCATCTATATATGTATTATACGTGAAGCCGTTTTTTTCCAATTTCTTGATCGATTTTAACTATTAAGGTGTCAAAAGATTTGCCCTTAGCGTAGCGAGGTTGGCACGGGAAGCGTACAGGAGTGTCTACTAGTTTTTTAAAATCTTTTTATTAGACGATTCCTTTTAACACTATTCAAATTTTTGTGTCTGGAAATGAAGATATTTAATACCGATTCATATATCTCTTTGCACTTGATTACAGTGGATTTTGGAGGAAAATTCTTCAAAGGCTAATCTGCTTTGCTCACATGTTTAAGTTTAAGAAATCATTATACTTTAGCTTATTTTTACAAATTCTTCCCAAAATGTTTTACTATAAAATACGTTTTTTTAAGTATTCAGCATAGATAAAATGAAACAGATTCTTTCTTGTGGCACCAGTAACGCCTCAGTTACATTTACTAATTATTTAAGTCTTTATAAATATGTTGTAATAATTACTAATGTATACTTGAACATCTAGAGGGGACGAAGGGGAGGAACTAACTACGGTGCTGGTCCTGCCAACACCCAGAGTACTGGAGAAGTAATTTCTCTACACCCCAAGTTTCTTTAACTATTTCTATAACTTTTTTTCTCTGTGGTCTACAGCTATTAGCAGATTTTATATAATGAGCACTGTCTGTTTGGAGCTTGATGTTTATTTGATAGGGTGTAGTCTTAGTTACTCTGGAACCCACATTTCAAAACGTTCCAGGAGAATCGTTCTAGGTCTGCTACCTTCACCTTATTCAGTGAGCTATTCTGGAGAGTTTCTTCATAGTAAACATTGATACATCCTAGTTGTTCAATGTTTCACTTTCCTGTGTTGGTTCGTGGAACATGTGAGTTCGTCATCTAGTTAGTCATCTAGTTAGAACTGTACCGGGGCGATTGTCCGGTACATTTCGTTTTTTTCGTCGTGGTCTGCCGGGCTGCATGAGACCGCTCGTGCCCGGCGATTCGCTTTACTTTGGTGGCCGTTGGCTCGTACTCGTATGTTCCGTGTTTCAGCTCTGGTCTGTCAGGTTGGACGTCATTTGATTTTCTACGCCTAGAGGCTTCAAGACATGTCCGGCTAGAGACTCAAAACGTAAGTGTTCATTTTGTAATTTCTGATATCTAATCACCCTTTTGGTGAAAATACTTTGTTTGAATAATATTCTGGTTTATTTGTCATTTTCAGGGCATTGTTAAATTTGTATGCTTTGTCTAGATATTTGTTAACCAAGGTTCGAGCCACGTGCTCAATGTTACCGTTTTACCGTTAATTGCTTTTATATTTAATAGTAGTTCTGTATAATGTTTCGTTGAGCCTTTTTTAGTTGGAGCTACCGATTTACCATATTTTTGTTCATTGACAATAACCTAGCCTATCTGTGTAGTTTGATTTTCATGTTATAACCTATTGCTCCTGTATCAATAGCCTAGTTTTCAGTTTGTCATTTTTAGTTCCATATACGTAATTAATTCTTTGGTAATTTGTTAAGTTGTAATTTGTTTTAAATCTGATTTTCCAACATAATTATTCATAGCCTAAAAATGGATCTTTTATTTTCTAGTGTGCTCCAATCATGCACAATTTTGTCTGTTCTTGTTTTGTTTTGCCATTTCTTGTATTAGTTGTTATGTGTAGTATTTTTGTTGTTGTGGCTGTACTATTGTTAATTGCTGTGTTTGGCCTTGCAGTCCAGGGTCCTTGAGCAGGACGTTTCAACCCTCAGCCTGTGGTCCGGGCAAAGTTCTACCTACCACACTGCGAGCCTGGCCTGGGGACCATGTGATTGAGCAAGCTCTGCCCCTCACTGCCCTCTCTACTTCTCGGGGCTATATTCTTCAGTCCTCAGGTCAGTGCGTTCCATTTTGTTTCCCGGCGGCTGAGCTGGGGGTTTTGATGGTATTATAAAAAAAAGAAAAAAGTGAAATATAAAAAAAGAGGAAAAAATTTTGTGGAACTATTTAATTTGGCCTAGGCCTAAAACTGATTGGACAAAGTGATTGAACAGCCATGGGGACATTGATGTGTATATATTTCAAATTTAAGAAAAAAGAGAAAAAAAACTTATGTTAATATTTATTGTTATTTATTTTAGTTAGTTTTATTTGGTTGTTATATTTTTTAGATTTTATATTTGTTAGGTCCCTATGGTTAAGTTATGTTATTTATTTATATGTTTAGGCCTAGTGATTGTTATTTATATTTTTTGTTAATTGTATTCTGGATGTCTTGAAGTGACTTTTTACTAGAACGGTACCATGTTATATTTTTCTTTAAATTGTTTAATTTTTAAACTTTCACCGAAAGGGGATTATTGTGCTTTGACTTAACTTCCTATTCGGAGCTGCCCAGGGATTCCGGCTTACTCCCTGGCCTCGGTGGAATCATGGGATGTGGGCTAAATTGCCGGGTTATTTGGGGTTATCAAAATTGATTCTAAATTTGTCACTTTTAAATTGTTAATTAATTTCTCACGTTTTGGGTGTCTCAAGCTCGGCTGCAGATAGGCCAAGTAGTTGTTAATTTTGGTATTGGTAGAGTTTGTTGTTTTTGTAGCTTTTTGTATTATCTTGTTAATTTTAGTGTTTCTTGTTATTTATTTAAGTGCGAATTTATATTGTGGCCTTCTGCCTATTTATGTTTGTGGCCTTCTGCCTGCCAGTTTTGCTTTTCGTTGACTTGGTAATAAATTAGTTATGCTCAGCTGCCGAGTGTTATTTTGACCCTCCAACTGCCACCCGTGATCCCATCGCTTGACTTGTTTTGAGCCATCCCCCAGTTGGCACGCTTTCCAGCTTTGGTGGGGGGGATGGGTCTCAATTGGTAGCAGAGCGTGGTTGCCTACAAAAAAAAAAAAAATTGTTTCTCTCTTGGTTGTTGGCGGTTGGTGTTTGCCAGTTATTAGGTCAGTGTTGGCCGACCCACCGTTTTGATAATTTGTTAAAGAAAAAAAAAAAAGAAATAAATAAATAATTATTTAAAAACAAAAACAATTAGAAAACTAAATAAATAATTTAACTTAAAAAAAAAACTAGGCAATCCGCTTGGTTACTTTGTTGAATGGGGTTCATGGGTGGATTGGAGTGGTTGGCGGGAG
>JAQJVL010009346.1:0-16335 GCA_035578905.1 Stictocephala bisonia
TAAAAAATGTAAGTATTAAGTAGACCTGTATCACTCTTGACATACAAACGTACCTCAAACAGTTAAGACAAGTGATGTAAGTATTAAGTAGACTGTTTCACTCTTGACATACAAACGTACCTCAAACAGTTAAGACAAGTGATGTAAGTATTAAGTAGACTGTTTCACTCTTGACATACAAACATACCTCAAACAGTTAAGACAAGTGATGTAAGTATTAAGTAGACTGTTTCACTCTTGACATACAAACGTACCTCAAACAGTTAAGACAAGTGATGTAAGTATTAAGTAGACTGTTTCACTCTTGACACTCTTCTTACTGGAAGTATTAAGTAGACTGTTTCACTCTTGACACTCTTCTTACTGGAAGTATTAAGTAGACTGTTTCACTCTTGACACTCTTCTTACTGGAAGGGATTATAGGTTGATATTATTAAGAACAACAAATACAGGAGTTTTTAATAGTTTTCATTGTGCATCAACTTTACAATTTTATTACTCAAAAACTCGTTATTATATTGCATTCATATTTATTTCTTTAAGTAAATATCAGAATTTTGAATTTCCGAAGAAAAAGTTCATATCAATTTTCTGAAAAAACGTTGTCATGGTTTCTGGAGTTCGTAAAATTAACTTAGGGTTTTTCAGGAAATTGATAAGAACGTTTTTCTCGGAAATTCAAAATTGTTATGTTTATATAACTTAAAGAAAAAATTCTGTTGACCACGTATTAAAATATGAATGTGATACAATAACGAGTTTTTAAGTAATACAAGTGTAAAGTTGATGCACAATGAACACTACTAAAATTCTTGTATTTTTTGTTCCAACTAGGATAAAAATTACTAAAACGTATAACAATTATAAAATTCACATTCCATTACGTACAGTTAAACGAGGAACACAATGGGGACATATCATGGGCCGCTTAGTTTGTTAGTGAACAACCTTCACTCGGGAACTCATAACTTCTGCACCGACAGTATAGTGTTTGTTTCCATTGATTCTATCAAATTATATAATTAAGAATGGATATGTTAAAAACCTAATATTTTTTAAGATATCCATTTTGTCGCAAACATCTACGCCGGCACTAGTAGCGTAGTGTTGTTAATTATGCAAGATGTTTATGTGATGGGGAGTGATACGTTTGAGGTCAATATTTAAATGTTGGCGGACCATTCGTTCAATAGGCATCATTTGTTGTAGCCTTTAGAGGTCCGTGGTTGAATGGTGGCTATTGGTTACATTTTATCACTAGATAGATCGGACGTAGCACGTGGTTTGGATTCCACGCTTATCTGTAAGTCTCTACTTTCTAATCAACAAATTACTGATATTTTTGAATATTTTTCAATATTTTTGAATAAAAATATTGAACAATAATCTTTTAAATTACTTTTAGATTTTAAAACATTATTTGTTATTACTGATACACAATAACCACTCATTACTAAATAAAGAAAAAGAATATGTTTTGTTCATATAAAATCGTACGAAATGTATAGTTTCATGTTACTAAAGTACGTGGTGGCTCAGTGCGTGGTCCAAGGTTCGAATCTGTAACTGAGTTAGTTGCCGTTACTTCATTCGTTGAAAAGTTCACGTAAAGGATCATGTAAACTTGTTGGTAGGCGTTTTTTTACTAACGTAAAATTAAATCAGTTAAAATTAAAAACAACAAATAAACAGGGTTAGAATGCCATTACAACTTTATAATATGTCTAGAAATCCCTAAAACAATTAATTTTATTGACATGCATTACAATCCCCAGCATTGAAACACAACTTTGCCCCTGGAAACTTTGTTAGTTTGATGAGTGGATATTAACGTTTTCCAACTCATCTCTAAAATGTGTCGTAACTGAGGCTATAAGATTAAAATAAATATTTTTGAAAAGTTCCAAACTGTTCAAGTTAATTATCAACTAAAAACAGTGTTGGATTATACTATTATGTTAAACATAAAAAGACAATGGCAGCAATTTTTAAATGTAGACCAGCAATTTGAACCCGAGATTTTTTATTAACATTATCTTGATGTTCTTTGTCATTCATCAACAACCTCTCATTAATAAACACTCGTTTTCAAAGACAACTAATCGATAATTTTGAATCGTTTTCTATTACAAGTTATTTAACGTGTATTAACAATAAGTTTGTTATAAAAACAACAGTTTTACTTCTTTCACTACAATTTTATATATAAAATATTATTTATGATATATTTGGAGTTATTTAACTGTTTATTTAAGACGGAGTGGTAATACATAATTATTGCACGATAAAAATTTCTCCAATTTAAATATATAGTATGATTTATAAATTAAATAATATATATTGTGTTTATCCCTATTTTAAAACCATTATACAGTAACAAGTTTTATTAAACAGCTGTGGTTAAATATGATTCCACTTTACCCTAAATAACACTGTTCAGTTTTGAAATGATAAGTACTCCTATTAATTACGTGTGCATGTGTGAGACAGTCACGCGTGTAAAAGACGGTCACGCGTGTGTGTAATTTATAATTTTATTGTTGGAATTTGAATTATATTTCTACGTAAAAATCTGTTCATTTTTGTTGATATCATTTTCACCAACATATTGAAAGGGGGCTGAAGTGATCAGAAATTCTTATAAATACCGGCCTATAAGGAAAAACTTAAGTAAGGAGGTTTTTTAATGTTGTTTGACAATCGGCTGGATGGTCCGATCATTTTATATTCTCCACAACACAAATGTTAAATTTTCTCAAACTAAGCAAAATCATAGCTCCTTTAAGACAACTCTTCATTAGCCAATTTTATTCATTTAGATTTTAACAAATTATTGAATAAATTCTTAAAGTGTACTGCGTTTTGGCTTTTCCAGTATTCTGGTGTTCCATTTCAACAATTATTTTAACTATAAAAATTTAAAGTTCATGTATAAAAAACATGTTAAAAATAAATTTGAAAGAATCCAACGAATCCCATGCAAAAACAATGTGATTAGGAAAATATCTAAAATATTGGCTTAGCCATGAAAGTTAGTTTTAAAGATTTATTATTTCCCCATTAATAGAAAAAGTACTTTTATTTAATTGTACTAGTTTAAACTAAAATTCTAAAGATATAAATAACTTGAGATAACACAAGAAATATGTCTAATCAAAGTTAGAGTGAGCAAATAATAATCGATGTGTTAAAAGACAGTCACCAATTATATCTTTCAAATACTACAAAACAGATACAGAAAACAAATACTATACGTGGAAAATCTCTGGAACTAGACTAAAATAAATAATCTTTAATATGAAATAATAACATCACTATTTCTGTGAAAACAGTTGACGGATGGAAAATTTTTTCAACAGATATCTTGAGATTGAGATAACGAAAATAATTTAATTTAAATAACTCATAAGTAACTAATGAAAATTCAGAATATTTCCGAAATGAGGGTTTACCCATAAGTTAGACTGCAAGGGGCTGAGGTTGGTTGATTAAATGTGCCCCTCCACCTTGGAACCCTTGTTCACTCTACGTCACTGCGTGTGGCCACTCTAGAAGGCACTAACACAATGTGATTACTAGTGAAAGTGCAAACACCCTAGGACACCTAGACGTCTCAAACCACTAAGCAAGGGTTTACTCACTAGTAGAAGGAGTGAAGAGGCTGAGGTTAGGTGATTGAATGTACCCCTCCACCTTGGGACCCCTGTTCACTCCTCTACGTCACTGCGTGTGACCACTCTAGAAGGCACTAACACAATTTGATTACTGAGTGAGAGTGCAAACATCCTAGGACACCTAGACGTCTCAAACCACTAAGCGAGGGTTTACCTACTAGTAAAAGGAGTGGAAGGGGCTGAGTTTGGGTAATTGAAGGATACCATTCTCTAGAAGTAAAACTTATGAAAACTAATTAAAAATTGATTTGCTGTGAAAATCCTTATTAACACCAGACAATATAGCATCCTCCATTATTTCATTTTGATCACTTTAGCATGCTTTGTGTTGAATAAATAAAATAATTAGTTTCTACAAAAATAAGCTTAACATTATTATTAATTACAGGAGTTATGTTTATCCGACTCATCAATTTTATTGTATAGTTAACCTCCACATCTTGAAGAACGTTTGTTAAATAATTCAATAGTTTAATATTTCTTCTATGATCTGTTTTCATTTTACCATACTTTACTTATTGTTTATGAACAAATTTCAATACTTTAAATACATTCAAACTCAGAAGGGACAATTTTTCCATTTTACTGAAGAGAGGTTAATAATCAGCTCTGTAATGTTATCATTTAGTAATTTAATTAATTTTTCTTGTACTTTAAATATTTTCTGAATATATTTACTATTTAAATAAACATATTTACTAAGTTTGCCACACCTAGTACAGTGGCAAACTTAGTAATTTTAAGAAAGTAAGATTAAGTATCCCATATGTTTAAGTTAAATTGACTTTACTGGCATTATAAGAGTAAATCAAAATAATTTATTCAAATCAAAATGAGTTTAGTTTACCAATAACATGTAATATATCCAATTTGAATTCTCTTCAAATGTGACGTATATACGTTTATGATGACGAACCATATCGATTTCATTTGTGCCAAATCCACAGTGAGGATTTATTCTAGTTCTTTAAGTTGCATTAGTGTTGATTTATTTAAAAGCAAACCATTCAAGGCAAACCAATTATGTTAGTTAATAAATTGTAGATTAGATTTGTTAGGGCGCAGAATGAATTTTCAGGTTCTCTGGTTCACGATAGTTACTAAGCTTTTTGTAAGGCCCCTGTATGACCAGCACAGGAGTCTGATTCCTGTATTCAAGACCAGGTTTAAGATCCCACTTCCTCTGTTGTGCCTGGGATATGAGCCCCCAAACAGACAACTCCTTTGTCTCCCCTGAGCCTCACATTCCAGGACTATGCTGTCCGCGGTCTCATCAGCATGTCTTCATAGGTCACCCATTAACTGAGCGAAGATTACATTAATTGAGCGAAAGCCCTCGAAGGGCCCCCAAAAACGTGTCTTAACTGAGCGAAGTCCAGTCCAGGTATATGCGAGTTGTCGGGACAAGGAATGTTCTTGTTTATGTAGTATCAACCTAACCTAACCTAACCTAACCTAATCCTTTTCATGTTTAAATTTACTGAGTCGCTCTACGATGAAACCATAGAGCATTATTTATAGGATAAAAATATATATTTACAATTTTTTTTACAAACGTATGTTTGTCAAGAGCTTTATTGTGGAGCCTGCACTGTTGCCATTGCAAAGGGCAATATTCTTTTTATTTTATATTTTTATTTGGGGAATTATATTTTGTATATTTGTGTAAGATTCTATTAAGTTTAAAAGTGGAATATACTATGTGAATGTTCATAGTCAAAGAGGGCCGCCGGTTCGCTCAGTTAAGGCACGTCTCTGGGGGCTCCCTAGAGTGCTTTGCTCAGTTCAGGCACCCAGGCTACTTGACTCAGGTCACTTCGCTCAGTTAAGGCTCGACCTCTTCATAAGGGGCTTCCATTGTAGAACCCCACCTTCTGTATATGTTTCTTGAAATGGTCATGTCCAGTAATACTTTCCACTGTCAACCTGCTTAGACTCAGCAGAAATGTAGTTAAGGTTTTACAAGAGCCATTAACAAGAGTCTTTTGAAGGTTTTGGCCAGGACATTTTCACCATAGTTTCCTGTGTTCTTCCCTGGTTTGTTTAGTTACTATGTGTGAAGGCCGACGAACTGCTAACTTAACAAACCTATTCTGGACCTAAAAAGTGATTGTTTGCCCCCTTTCTTGCAAGAGAATCTCCTTCTCAGTTTCCCCAATTTTCTGGTAACCTGAAACCCAGCACAGCTCAACATTATTGAATGCTGATAAAGTTATGAGAAACTGGATACACTGTCAGATAAACTCCGACGAGGTTTCCACGGAGTTTAGGCCTTCAGAGCTGCTTGACCGTTAGAAAATACGAGAATGTACCAACGTCAATTCTCATATTGCACAGGCGAGGATTGCAAAGTTTTCTGCTTGAAAATGGAACAAAATACTGCAAGTAAACATCGCAAGGCATATAATTCTTTATAAGTCTTGATGGCTCTAAATACAATAGTAGTACTGCTTAATATTCAATGCATACCCAAATGGCCAACATGCTTCGTAACGTCCCTTAAATTGTTTTACAAAGAGATAAGTCACTAGTGATCTCTGATGATGAACAAATCTACAGTTAAAAGAAAATAGATTGAGTACATGATAGATGAAGGGCATACGTTAGGAGACCGAGAGGTAGTTCTGTCACCATCCACGTGTAATTGTAGAGTTGGTGGGTGGACTAAACCTTCCATCTACATTTATGTGAAGAGATAATTGTATGTGATATTCCCTTCAAAATATCGAATAGCTTTAAAAGCCTTGTACCAATTAAAAGGATGGGGAATTAAAAATTAGTTTCATAAATTAAATAAAATCTAAAGTACAAAGTTTGAAAATTGATTTATGTCCAGTCACAGAGCTTAACCAGGTTTCGTAACCATTCAACAGCTGTTTAGCTGATTCTCGGTCCAATGAAGACCAACACAACGAAAATCATTAACTAAATGTCCGTAGTTTAGACTTCGCACTACATGACTGATCATTAACTACACGTCCGTAGTTTAGACTTCGCACTACATGACTGATCATTTGCCACTAGCCGCTTATACTTCCAGTAGTTGCACCGTCCCAAATCATTAACTACATTAGACTTCGCACTACATGACTGATCATTTGCCACTAGCCGCTTATACTTCCAGTAGTTGCACCGTCCCAAATCATTAACTACATGTCCGTAGTTTAGACTTCGCACTACATGACTGATCATTTGGCACTAGCCGCTTATACTTCCAGTAGTTGCACCGTCCCAAATCATTAACTACATGTCCGTAGTTTAGACTTCGCACTACATGACTGATCATTTGCCACTAGCCGCTTATACTTCCAGTAGTTGCACCGTCCCAAATCATTAACTACATTAGACTTCGCACTACATGACTGATCATTTGCCACTAGCCGCTTATACTTCCAATAGTTGCACCGTCCCAAACCCGTGCTAAAGGGACTCAACATAGTCCATTCCTTACGACGAAAGTTCATCCCTACAATAAAGCTAAACATATATGCTAAAAAAGTTATCTCTTTTACGCTAAGCATGTTTTTACTTATGTAAAAGTAATGGAACACATATGTTAGAATACGTGGACCAAAGCTAGAGGTTGGAATTGAGTGAAGTGAAGATTATTGACTGAAGTAACGATGACAGAGAGGGGAGGGGAAGGGAAGGCATGAAGAACTCTCCGCCAGTTATAATCAATTCACCAAGTTAAATTAACTGTCAAATAGATTTTTGTCCATGGCTAATGAGCCGTGTGTCATTGACATCCATAAACAAACACAACCACTATGTCCACTTCATTTAATCGTTGATTACAGAGTTCTAAAAATCCCATATTTTGCTCCCTCGCCATTACTAATGAACACTAGCTATTCTATTTATGAGGAATTAGTCATATTCTAATTACATTTACACAAGTTAATTAACTTAGTTGAAATGCTCGTTTTAAACAGGAGCTGTAAACTTCTGTACTGTTTATAGGATTACGAAGAAAACCAAATATTATATTAATCTATTTATGTAAGTGTTTAACTCAAAATTGTATGTAAAATTATAACAACAAAGACCACTAAATTTGTAGCCAAAAAAGGCTACAAATTTAGTGTATTTTGCTACAAATAGCATTAAGTGTATTTTGTGCTAGGTGAGTGGGTGGGCATCAAGCGTACTGTGTGCTGGATGGGTGGTAGTAACATATGATGAATATTTTAACTATTGAATTGTTTATATATATCAAGTATTTAATTTTAAATAAATTAAACACCATATCAGATGAAAATAAGCATGAATATGACAATCTTTTTAAAAACATTGAGAGTATAATTTTAAAATATTATAAAAATGTAATTTCTTTATTTCTGAAGAAATTTGTTTAAATATATGACTCTATTCTACCAACTCTCTAAGAATTATAAAATAATATTGAAGATGTATATAATATAAATATAAATATAGTTATGAGAATATATACTTAAAATGCTTTCTAAATAAGTATTTTAAAGTAATTATTGCTTAGCTAATAATTTTTTATTTAAAAATGTATTACAGTAATAAATAAAGCATAAATTACAATAAAGTACACTTTATTCATTTTCTATTATAAAACACGACCGGTACACTTTGAAGATGGCCTAAGAGCCGAAACCGGTCGTGTTTTATAATACTGTAGAAAATGAATTAAGGGTACTTTATTGTAATTATTACTTTATTTATTATAACAGTAGCCCTAAATTGTGAACTAATTTATACATGTATTATGGTAAGTACGAGTGCTTATAACTAACATATGAGTGTTTGTAAATAATTACTTTGTGATCGAAAGACCACATTATTAAACTTTTCTTTTTTTTGGATTGTTTTTTGGTTATTTACATTGATTTAAAATTAAAGTTAAATAATTAATGTACTTTTAGTGATGGTGCTCAATATTGATGTAAATTCCTTATCAATATAAGTAAGAATTGATACGTTGTAATTCCTCATTAAACACGAACTCTACAATAATTGTTTTTTAGTTATATTGTTTATAAACAGCTGACAAACAAAAGTAACATTTACAATTTTTTATCATATTAACAAAACACTAATATGTTAGTGTTTTGTTAATATGATAGTTAGTAGGTGACACTAATCACATTAATATGATAAAGTAGGTGACACTAATCACATTAATATGATAAAGTAGGTGACAATAATCACATTAATATGATAAAGTAGGTGACACTAATCACATTAATATGATAAAGTAGGTGACACTAATCACATTAATATGATAAAGTAGGTGACACTAATCACATTAATATGATAAAGTAGGTGACACTAATCATATTAATATGATAAAGTAGGTGACACTAATCACATTAATATGATAAAGTAGGTGACACTAATCACATTAATATGATAAAGTAGGTGACACTAATCATATTAATATGATAAAGTAGGTGACACTAATCACATTAATATGATAAAGTAGGTGACACTAATCACATTAACATGATAAAGTAGGTGACACTAATCACATTAATATGATAAAGTAGGTGACACTAATCATATTAATATGATAAAGTAGGTGACATTAATCACATTAATATGATAAAGTAGGTGACACTAATTACATTAATATGATAAAGTAGGTGACACTACAGTCTGTATACGGTAGGGTGGCGCACGGACCCGCCAGCTACGGGTGTCTGTCCTTTCCTCCCCCCGGCGCTCGCGGCTGTTTCCTTAATGAGTCACCAACTAGCCCCTCTAATAGAATTATTAACTTTTTTTACTTTCTCATAATATATCAATTTAATAGAACATTTGTAAAGTACTAACAAAACTAAGAAAAGTGATATAAAACACGATGTGCTTTGATTATAAATAATGGTCGAAAGTTATTTTTTAGCCGGAATACTGTATGATTTGTTAAATGTTTTACATTTCTCATACAACGTTATCATGATACGATATTATTTTAAGAGTACTTTGAAATAAGGTACGGTACTCTTGCCTTCTCCCATAGTCGTGCAGTGTGCAGATATGGGACATGGGACAACAAGACTGGTTAGGACATTGAACTTGTTGATGACTAACCGTAGTCTAATATGTGCGCTAATATTTTTCCGCGAAGGGGTTGGTGATTCACCACTCTTAGCAGTAATGGTTGTCCAGGGTGCCAGGGTAGTTTTCAGTTAGATGTGGATACTTCCCGGGATAACTTGTAACGAATACATTACACATAGTTGGTTTATTTATTATTTTTTTAATTGTTTAAATAGTTTAATTTTTTTCCAAGTGGCACCTTACCACTCTCAAGTAGCCAACAAAGCGCCAACATCTGGCTCACGAAAGTGTGAAATGGAGGAATGGCTGAAAACTCGCGGCATTTCATATTCACCAGACATGCGGAAGCCAGAACTATACAGTCTTGTAAAGCTGCATAAGGAACAAAGAAAATCTGACGTAATAGATAAAGAAGCCTGTAAGCGTGCCACCGTACCACTGTAATTACAATCCAATTGAGCTGGTTTGGTCAACTTTGAAGCGGTATGTAGCAGCAAGGAATACTACATTTAAATTGAACGATGTTCAGGATTTGTTTATGGAAGCTGTAAACTCCTTCACCTCAGAAGATTGGCGCAAATGCGTTGAACACGTCAAGAAAGAAGTCGAGGCAGACTGGACAAACGAAGGACTTGATGACGTCAGTGTCCAAGAACTAGTCATTAATCTGGCCCCTGGTGAATCGGATGACAGTGACTGGGATACCAGCGATGACGATGACGATCTGGGAGTGTCACCTCTAGAGTAATCAGGTAAAATAAAAAAATAAAATCTATTTACCTAGAAAATTTTATTGGACGTAATATATATGATTACAAAAGGGGTATAAAAATATGATAATAGTATACAGTAAAACAAAATAATTATCTTCAAATTTTACAGAGACTTTAAACGTTTTTTTTAAATATAAGTAGAGTATAATAAGATATTACTACTTCTTTATTAGTCATGACAATAAGGTTGCGATGATTGATGAATAGCGGGTACTGTAACATTTCAATGTATGCTTTAAAACATTTTAATGTCATTAGAACTAGTAATAAAATATAACGAATGGTAAAAAATTAACTGCAATCTTAAAATATTGTATATTGGTTTTAGCGCGATTTTGTTTTATTTCAGTGTCACACGGAAACAACATGGAAGATAAATGTAAAATGCTCAACTTCTGGACACTAAATACTTTGGCTTGAAGAAGATTACTGGGAGTAATATAAAATAATGTTGATTTATTAATCAAATAAACTGTAAAGTATGTAGTGTTGCCTATTTAATGATATTTTGGCTGATTAAATAGTATGCGATAACATAGTTTTAAATTATTCTACCTTTTTTCAAAGAACTCTTAAAATAATATTGTATCAAGATTAGGGAATTATGAGAAATATAAAACATTTAACAAATCATACAGTATTCCGGCTAAAAAATAACTTTCCGACCATTTCGTTATTTATAATCAAAGCACATCGTGTTTTATATCACTTTTCTTAGTTTTGTTAGTACTTTACAAATATTCTATTAAAATTGAGATATTATGAGAAAGTAAAAAAAGTTAATAATTCTATTAGAGGGGCTAGGTTGGTGACTCATTATGGAAACAGCCGCGAGCGCCGGGGGGAGGAAAAGGACAGACACAGGTAGCTGGCGGTCCGTGCGCCACCCTACCGTATACAGACTGTAACATATTATCACAGAATATAGACAGATACAGATGCCCCCACGGTATAGGAAATAATGAAACGGGCAGTTCGTGGTATTTCTCAAAATGAAGGCGTTGAGACGGTCGCTAACTGGCGCGGCGTTGCCAGATCATAGTGCGGGATTTCCCGTTTTCCCACAGTGGAGGGAGGAATACAGAAATGGACAGGACGAAACTCCAACCGACAGTCAGGACAGGGCACTGAGGGCAAGGCCCGAATAGGCCTACCCCCCGCTTACGTTCACTGAGTTGAATTTACTCCGCGTATTTGGACCCTATACATCCTCTTGTTTGAATTTTAGCCAAATTCTTCTAATACATAAGTTATACGTTGAGCAAATGAAAAACTATTTTATGCACTTCTAAATAAAGGGGATTTTTAAAAAACAAGTTTATTAAACATTTATGATTAATCTTATCAAATTAAATTATGAAACAATTATTTGTTTAAGAAAGATAAAATAACGATGGATGATAAGAAAACCAACATATTTATTCTGCAGTTAGCTTGGGCATTGTCAGTGATATTACACCACGAGGAACTATTAAATATAATATTTAATTTAGACATACATACTATACAGAATTTATTCACCACAATTTCCTCAATACATCCCTCTCATAAGCTCGTTATTTTTATTAATTTTTATTAGGGCTTACTATTTTTAAACCTTTCAATAGCCAAATTGATTGATTTTTTTACTTATTTTTATACCCGACTGAATACCATCAATATTTATAGATCTATATACTGTACCTGAGCAGATACAGAGACAAGCAAATTGTATTGATGGCACAATGCTTATAAAGATCCTTGAAACATATAATTAGAAGTTATACTTTTAACTATCGATACATTTATGAACTATTTACATTAATAAACATTTGATTAAACCCAAAAACAAAACACAAATTGTTACATAAATACGCCCTAAAAGTGTTATACAATACAAAATGAATACTGTAAACACATAGTAAACATATAGACTATTTTAAAATTTATATCTTATCACCAAAATTTTTCATATCTCGATCTTTCATAAACCACATTATTTTTATTCATCTTACTCAACCCTCTATTTTCTACGTCCCTTTTCACATTTTTAACATTTCAATTGGCCAATTTAATAGGCGCTTATTACTGCTTGTAGATAATTTAAAGTGGACAGATTAAGAGACAAAAAAGGAATATTGGTGACACAGTTAAAAGACTGATTTATATCCAAGTCTTTAGAACAGATAAAAGTCTTAAACAACAATTACTAAGAGAAATTAAATTAATCAAATTATGTATGGAAAAATAACCCATACAAATTAGTTACTTCACAAGACAATTTGTTCGTCATGACATTCGAATGACCGCTACTCTGTAAAGGATAATTCTTTCCAAGTCCAGTTTGCGTCAATAATTTCTTAAATAGACCTTTCACTGAATACCAAACTTGGCTTAGATTTAAGATGTTCGTTCAACTCCTCACGGATCGTACCAGTGAAAGGATGAAAAGTCACTAATGGTATGAAAAAGTAGGTTTTTTTTACCAAGATGATGGGGCAAGATTTCATTTTATATGAAAAAAGTCATATAAAACTGGGACAGCGTTTCTATTTTTTTTTCCCTTGTATGCCCGCTATGTACATTTTGCCGAGGGTTTCAAGTGAATTTGAAAGTTTTTTCTTAAAGGGAAAACACACTCTGTTACTAGATCACGGAGTATATGTAATGTACCTTTGGTGTTTGGTTGTAAACCTGAAGATGAGAGCTGCAAGGGCACTCGAAACGCGGCAACATCTTTTTAGGTACATAGAAATTTCAGACACGGTCCTATCCGGATTTTTGTTAATGTAAATATTTTGGTTTTAAACGTGGGTTTATATCAAATTGGTTTCACTTTTCTTTTTTAACGAAAATCACTATTGTCTATATTCTTTTGATTTTTAATATGATAAAGTAGGTGCACTAATCACTTTTAATATAAATAAAGTAGGTGACACTAATCACTTTAACATGTTAAAGTAGGGGGACCAAATTAAATTTAAATATGTTTAAAGTAGGGTAACTAATCATTTTTAAATGTGAAATTTAAAAAATTATTTTTACTTTAATTAGAATAAAATAAAATTAATTATATTCTGAAGCTATTTTTAAACGTATATTAAGAACATAAACATTTTCTCCTAACTATTTGAAAATAGCTTCAGAACAGAAGTCGAAGTATTACTTTTGTATAAAATATTGTGTTGTGTAGCCAATCAACTGAGGCCCAAAAAAATACCTTTACACTGCAAATTTTTTTTTAAAAATTATATTTTTTAAAATTTGTTTAAATTCAAATGTAAGGCAAAAATGTGATGTTATTCTTTGAACTTTTATAAAAATATGATGCCCAGGATTAATTATTGAATAAGTATTTTTAACTTGGCCAACGACAACAGTCAATATAAATACATGTATTTTCATGGGGCCAAAAAATTTTTTTTTTTCCCAAAAAGGGTTTTGGGGGAAATATGAAAATTCCGTTTTTCAATGATCCCTTGGGACAAACGGGGCCCACGGGAAAGTTCAGGGGCATCAGGCGGAGATGGTCGTCCATCAACTGCAAATGGTCCTGAAGTGAAGGAGAGCAAACCCTCTACCCACCCAAACAAACATATCATCCCTCGTCTGTTGGGGTAGTCGGCTAATCACGAGTCAAGTCCCATTAACGTTTAATGTTTACTAAGTAATATTGCAAACAAATCTGAACAAATGTGATAGATAGTTGCGCTTATAACAGCTGCTTATTTTCAGAGTTTTTAAAGGCATGAATAAAAATATCTAACAATAAAATATTGTTGAAAAGTTTTTAAAAAATTCGTGCGTTTTTTTTTTGAAATCAAAGTCAATTTATTTTTTTTCCCCGGCCCTTTTAAAAATTTAAAAGTGGGTTTTTTTGTTTTTATCAAGTTCTAAGTTTAAATTTTCCGTTGCAGTCAACATTTTACTATAATTACATTTATCTTAAACATGAATTAAATTTATATTTAGTTAGTATTCAAACTTGCGAATCTAATTTCAATTCTAAGATAAGGTAACATTACTTCTATGATTTTCATATTTGAACATGAATCTTGAACAATCATTGTATGGGAACATTTGAAGTGAGAATGTTATTGAATGTAAGTGCTATTGTTAAAAGGGATATAAAATGTTTAAAAAGTACATAATTATACTCATATCTTAAGTGAAGCTTTCTTTTATACATCAAGGTATATCTCTATTCTCGACCCTTAAGTGTCTGCTACACCTGCCGCCATATTGAATTCTATTCTCCAAAATTTTCAATTTTTGTCAAAATTTCCAACTGTTGTCAAATTTTTCAGCTTTTGTTTAAATGTTCAACTTTTGTCAAAAATTTCAACTTTTGTCAAAAATTTCAACTTTTGTCTAAAATTTAAACTTTTTTCAAAATTTTCAACTTTTATCAAAATGTTTTAACTTTTTTCTAAATTTCCAACTGTTGTCAAATTCTTCAACTTTTGTCAAATTTTTCAACTTTTGTTTAAATTTTCAACTTTTGGCAAAAATGTCAACTTTCGTCAAAATTTTCACCTTTTGTCAAAAATTTCAATTTTTTTCAAAATTGTTTAACTTTTGTCTAAATTTTCAACTTTTGTCAAAATGTCCAACTGTTGTCAAATGTTTCAACTTGACAATGTTAAATTCAAAAAAGGGTTTTAGCTTTATAGAGGGGTATTATTATGAACGCACAATTTTAAACTTGTACTTTTTAAAGAGGACAAAACTTTCTAGAGTCCCCTGAGGTCAGATTTTAATTTTATCCCTTGATTTATTTTTTTTTATATACTAAATTATTGTTCTAATTTCATATAATTTTTATAAATATACCAAAACTGTTAGAAAAAGCATATTACGATGTGATATAAATAAGTTTAAGAATGTAAGCGTAGGACGTTTTCATGTGAAGTAATGTTTAACTGCAAAAGGTTGGCGTCAGCTGCTGATAGCTATCCCTGTCTGGTAGCCGAACAGAAGGAGAGTCAACTGCCACGACTGTTCAAATTACACAATGGTTAGGGACGAACGGACAGATGACAACCGGTCTTCTGATAGTCGATCTAGTTGCAAGTAGTTCCAGTATGAGACCACACCCAGGATAGAGTAGATGTCGGAGTCTCGATTTGACACAAATATCTGATTGGAGAAGACTGTTAACTTCCTCTGTCCACTGATGCTAGGTTGTTCTCGGAGGCGGCGTAAAGCGTATTACGCCGAGCACTAAAGAAAGAAAGAAAATCAATTTATTTCTCTTTTAAGTTACAAAGGTTCAAGTTAAACAATTTAATATATCGGAAAAGAAAGTTTTTACATAGTGCTTTTTTATGCCTGTGCGTAAAACTAGTCAAATGAAACATTACATTACAATTTGATCAGACAAACTAACTTAGTAAGGTACTTGCATATAATTTATTATTAGAAAAAAATAACTAAAAATGTATATTCTATTACTAAATAAAAAAATAATAATAATTCGGTTAGATACTGACTATTACATAGAAAAATTATTAAAAAAAGAAGGCATATTCCTATAACATTGAAAAATAAATATAGATTATTAAAATAAAGAAAGTAAGTAAGTACCGTGAGTTTTTAATTTTAAAATATATATTAGTTACTTATGAGGGTTTGATGCCAATGGATGGAGTCAAGTAAATTAGTATTAGTTACGGAAGCAAAGCATAGAAGTAATGAGGTCAAAGTAAAGTAATACATACAAAATACATAGAGTTAAGTTTTGATACATAATTTTCATATTTTACAGACTGATTTGAATTTTTGTTTACATGATACATGTTAGTATTGCCATTAAGTAAAATGATCTGCAGAATGACAGTGGGCAGAAACATTTTTATTAGTCAGTTGGCCTAAAG
>JAQJVL010009347.1:0-16336 GCA_035578905.1 Stictocephala bisonia
GATAGTACTATCATTATCTTTTCTTTTCGACGGTGCCGATAGCAAAATAATGAAAACAGAACGAAATATAGCAATTGTTACTTAAAATATGTTCTGCAATCTTAAAGATAGTTTATTCTGTTGCGTGGTATCATATAATGGATTGATTTTACCTAGTAAGACTAATTTAAAATATAGTAAACGTTTGTGGAAATGTTGGTTTGATTAAACATTTAAATGGTTTTTCCCGACTACTTTTGATCAGGACAATTTAGATATGTAATGATCAACTAATCAAGTATTGACAGCATTAACGTCAAAATGCAACTGATTTTCCTAATTAATTATAAGATAGATGGGTAAATAGGTAAAATTACAGTATTAGAGTTTATGAAAGATAAACAAGCTTAGGCCCAACACGTTGATTTAAAACAAGATAACTAAATGACTATCTCAAATTTATCCCTAAACATAAACTATAGTCTGTTCATCGAGAGTCTGAAGTGAAGCGCCGCCTCCTACTAAATTTACGGCCTCGGCAGGCTGTATCACATGCGGACCTTGCAAGCGTAACGGCTCTACTGCCGGCAAATTAGCAGCCGGATCAACACCTCAAGAACATACAGTTAGAGTTAGGATATAATTTTGATATTTAGAGGTAATTAATTTTTTAATTAAAACTTTAAATTTTTTGGTCAGGTGATTTTTGTCTATAAGAAAGTTATTTTAAAATAAATAAATTTTATTTTGTTTTTCACATTTTCTCTTTAAACGCTTAGTTTAGCCTTTTATATAGTTTCTATATTTGCTCGTGCCGATTCCCACCTGGTAATTAATTCAATGGAAATTCGTTAAACCTTTTAATTAGTACCGGTATGTTTAAATAATCAACTATCCTACATCTATTTGTATCTTTTATATGCACTAAAACAAATATAAAAAGCGTGTTTAGCCCTCATTGTTTTTAAAATTAGCCTACTTAATTATGTACAGTTACAAAATCGTGATATATTATTCCTATTTACAGAAAGTATGAATTAACACAACATTAAATAAATCTATGAACAGTTTATCAATAATGTGTTATACATAGTTAAATATTTGTATGACTATATAAATTATTGGCCGGTGGAATGTTAGTGAAAAGCCCCTGAAGGACGTCAACCTCCGCCACCATCTCAGGGGTCACTCTTTTTAGGGAAGAGGCTCCCACAGGCCTAGGTCATATAAACCTGTGGTACGGAAAAACCCGGTTGGTGACCTGATTAGCTTGAATCGCTGTGTAACAGTTCTTCGGCTAAATCGGATTCAGTTTCACTACTGTCACCTTCTTGGACATTGATTATAAATGTCCTTTCTTCCATATCTTCTACGATACCATCCAACTCCCACATTTTTTCTTCTTCTTTTTTTACATGTCCAATGCACTTACTCCAGTCTTCCTTGGAAACTTGTTTTAACCCTTCTTCGAATAGCGGCTTTAAGTCTTTAATCTTGAACGAAACGTTGTTCGACGCAACATGACCCTTTACTTGAGCCCAAATCAATTCGATTGGATTGAGTTGGCAATGGTAGGGAGGAAGCCGTAAAACAGTTTTACTGTGAAGTTTCGCCTCTTCATCGATTATGTAGCTGTCATATTTTCCTCTCTCTTGGTTTGCTATTTGAAGGAGCTCTTTTTTCAACATAGTCGTATCTGTAATTATTCCTTTTGTTGCAAGCCATTCTACTATCTGTTTTTTGTTCCATGACTTAGTTGGTAGTTTTTCAACTTTTGTTGAATGATATGAAGCGTTATCTAAAACTATTACTGCATTTTCCTTCAAAAGGGGTAGCACGCGCTGAAAATAGCTTAAGAAAACATCACCATTCATTTCTTCGTGGTAATCTTGGGTGGACTTCGATTGAAAGATTAAACCTCCGTTTTCCACGAATCCATCTTTACTGCCGATGTGTGACACGATGAGGCGTTTTCCTTTCCCTGTAGGTGTTTTTAAGCCTGTAGAAAGACCGTTTAGAAATGCATCCTTTCTACTTTTTACTTCGGTGTCCACCCAAACGTTCTTCCGTACGTGTCCCTCGTTAACCCAGGTCTCGTCTTGATAGTAAATCGGCCTTCCTTCTTGACGATATTTTTTAATCTTTCGTAAATAATCCCGTCGCCACAATATGATGTCTTCTCTGTCTATGAGGAAAGCATTTCTTCCTCTAGTGGAAAACTTAAATCCAAGTCGCTTCAGAATTTTGAACAGAGTTGTCCTTTTGAAGTTCGGTAACTGGGCATCTTCGTTGATGGCGTCCAAAACTTTGTTCAAGGTCGGTGGAATATTTTTGAAAAAAAATTCATGCACTTTTCTTCTGATTGCACACCTTGTCATATCGTCTATTTTCGATAAAGCATCTGGTCTCTGCTTTTTGTTTAAAGGGGATTTGAGTCCTAACTCTCGATTACGTTTGTAAGCGGAAATTATACCGTAAACACTAGTTTTCCCGACTCCAACCATACTTGCCACCTTCTGTATAGCACTGTCTTTCAAAATTCCTGGATTTTCATCTAATACTGTCTTGTAAACGTTTATTACACACTGTTTTTTACCACTTTGTTATTTTTGTTATTGTTTGTCCACTTTTATTTTTTCTCACTGGAGATAAAACATCCATCCTAATGCCTAATTTACACTGTCCACCACTTCTAAAATAAATACTAAAATCACTAGAATATGATAAATAAACTAAAAATCTACACTTAATAATAAACGTTATTTTAAGCCACTTAATACACAGCGTTTTAATGTTACGGTACGACAGCTGACTGACCACTGAGCCACTGAGCGCATAAGGGTTGGACGGGGGACATGTGAAGAGAAAGTTGTTTCAGGGGAACTGTGAATCATCCCCCGAGTCACACGCCGTACACGTGACATTCTCTACCCTCATTGGCCCCAACCCGCCGCGCGCGCCATCGTCAGGCGGTGCTTTACTTCAGACTCTCGATGAACAGACTATAGTCAAGTGAAATGATCACCTCAGGGACACAAGTCAATCCCACAACAATGGTATACTCGTTTGATCCGCCTTTTTTTATTTATAAGGCAGTAAAATGTGAGTAAAGGGAGGGAGTGCGTCTTCAAAACAGTGACCTTGCTTGTCGGTGACAATTGGGGGATGAGGAAAACAATCGGTCTTTGACCTGAGTTTTAGATACTTTCTCCCCAGTCCACATTCCACGGGCCAAATGGCACCTTTTATCACATTTGAAAAACTAACTGAGTTACTTTAACCGTTAGCCAAATTTTCAACTAGTTAAAGTTAGAAGTTAAACATTACCAAAACCAACGAATAAGTTAAAAAGTTAATAGAAAAAGTAACGATTAAATTTAATCGTTAATTATTTTTAATCGTTAATCCCAAGTATGCATAAATCCAGTACAACTATCCATAAAAGCGATACATGATCTTGTGTTTTATTTTTATTCAGCTTGAGCCATTCTGTGCTGGTTAATTCAGTTATTTGCCGTGGTGAGCAAAAAAACCACTGTGTATAGTTATTGTTATTAATATAATTTATCATAAATAAATAACATATATTTATGCCTGTCTACTTCTTTAGTTGTTCAGTGACTGCTCTTTGGCGAACTCTACAATGACTCAATTACTGACCACTACAGGACTCTCCGAAGTTCGCACTTGTGTTGTCCGCCACTGTCCCAACGCGTTTGGTGTTGCCTTCTCTCATTCAGATGGTTGGAAGATCACCTACTCTGGTGACACTATGCCTTGTGATGATCTCATACAACTAGGTAACATTTTAGATGTTGAGATTTTAATTTACAAATCAGGGGAGGGGGTAATCTTTCAAGTCTTGTATATAAATAGTTGTTTTTGTTAATTAATTATTTATATCATTATTAACTTTTAATTTTGTTAATAAGCCATCCTAATTGAAATGCATTTCCTGCGTTTCCAGTGTGTTTTAATAGAGAAAAATTAAATATAGCTTCACCGATAACAAATTTCAAATACATGTAGTACTCCCAATGAAATAATTTCAAATGAGTTAAGTTCTATTTGATCTAATGAATATCAACAGTATCCACTGACAACAACAGATGTTTTTTCATAATTGTGGGATTTGCTGCAAGCTTTTTTTTCATATTTCGTGCACTATTCTTTATTTTACAGATTATAATATTTTTGTTTTAACATATTATAAATATAATTAAGTATAAATAGTATAAGCACTAGCATGAGCTCGCGCTTTCCCCCCTCTCTCTCTCTCTCTCTCACACACACATGCACGCACGCACGCATGCTTACACACAAGAGATATCACTGCTGAGACGTCAGATTATAGTGCATGTCATACTAATGAGATGGTAATTTACTTGTAACTGTGTATCACTTGAAACAGGTTGCATTGATATTTGATCTGTTATCAAGTGTATTTTCTGTAGATTAATTAGACATATGAATCTTTTATCACGCATAATTCACCTCGAAATAGTATTTCCAGTTATATCACAAAACACTTCTTTGAGATAAAAATTCATTTTCGTAAACTAACTTTAACACGTTCACAGCGGGAAACGCAATTGTGCATCAAGTTGAGCTTAAGCTGTGTGCGGACGATGCACTTGTGCTTCATGGACTAAAACAGCTGATCACCGCTAATTAAAGGTTTATTGTTGAATGTGATTGTTTTGCGTTTTATTCATTTGTGTCCCATCTCGCCAATATAATATTTAGAGATTATTTGACTTTTGAGGTGTATTCGTTTTTAAGTTGTACATTTTTATTATGTATTAGATAGTTTTCTGAAATTACTTGTATAGTTTTAGCAAATGTCAAAGGACATAATATTTACCCAGCAATGAATGTGTTGGTATGAAAAAAAATTATATTGTAAGTCAGGTAGACTAACCATTAATAGCTTTAATATACTATTGAACCTTGATACAAGTGGATTGAAAAATATCTGTGTTATCAAGGTATTCGTGATTGTGAGGTTAAAATGGGCAAAATTCATTGTGTAAGAGGTTCGCTTTCATATACTGTACTGTAGAACAAATCATTTATCGTAATTAATGCACTACGATAAATGATTATGATATATCTACATTTATCACATTCCTCTTAAATTCAACACTTAAAGCAGTATACTCTTTTATCTTTTCAAAGTGAGAAATGCTAGCCATATTGTCGATCACACTGATCATTATACAACACACAAAAGAATCAAACTAAACTGAACTAAATCTGTTTTGTCTAATGCCACCAGCAATTCCATAACTTGTGACAAACAGAAGTTAAGTTTTCCTGATTTGACAAGAATTAATTGAAAGTATAAATTCTTCTTACCAAAGTTTTGACTGAGGAAATTTGTTTTATAAAGGTCAATTCGATGTATAGAGGTGTTTGGCTCTTGAAGTTTCGTACTATAAGGGTACAAATTTCTAGTTTCTAACAAAATTCATGCTTTTGGGGCAGTTAGTACTTAACATTCATGTTATAAAGGTACTTTTAACGTTGATTGTTATGAGAGGTTCAAGAGGATTAATAAAATTTGTGCTAACGAGGATTTTGTGTTTTTAAGGTTCTTGCTATCAAGGCCGTACTATAGTATTTTGAGAGCTTGAACATCAATTAATAGACTTAAGAGTAAACAAGAAAATTGTCTTTTCTGCTCTACTCAATAACCAGAATTTTAAATGCAGGAAAAGGATCTGATTTGGTCATCCATGAGGCAACTATGGAAGACGACCTTGAAGCAGAGGCGAAGTTAAAAATGCATTCTACTACTAGCCAGGCTATACAAGTGGGGAGGCAAATGGGTGCCCAGTTCACCCTGCTAACACATTTCAGCCAACGATATGCCAAAGTGCCCATTTTTAACGATAGTTTCACATCTGATGTTGGCATAGCTTTTGATAATATGCAGGTCAGTGCATTTTGAATTAATTTATCATTTTATAGTATGTTATAGCACTGTTTTATAGACACAGGATTATTAGTAAAATTATTTTATTGTTACTTAAAAATGCTGTAAATCAGCCAACAACTAAAGATACGTCTGTTAGTTCTAGGGGTGTGGAATGCATCGAAAGATCAATGCAATTCGATTTGGAGCTAGTCAAAATGTCGATGCATCGAAAGTAATGTGATGCATCAATAGTGCCACAATGCATAAGCAGTATCGTTGTCTCAGATTCATTCTGATGCACCAAAATTACGAATTATTAGGAAAAAATTCTCTTTTCATCGATAATATTTACTTGTGCGTCTTATAGAACTACTACTTTGATGTTTTAAATAAAATAGTCGTAAAATGATTATTACTAGAGTATGTTTTCGTTCCGAGTGGACAGGGATGAGCACGGTCGGGCACAAACCTGATTATATCGCGATAACGAACACAGAGTTCGAATGGGAGATAACTCGTACTGATATGATTATTATTAAAGTCCATCAAGCAATGTGTATGGATATAGTAATTTACGTGCGTGCAGCGTACCACGAATCGTAGAACATTCTTATACTGACAGTCCATCTATTTCAGTTAGTCGGCATTTATTTTGGAATCTGTATTTGTTAAAAAATAATACAAATTTTTGCGTAGATAATTGGAATAGTGAAATAAATTATGTCTTCAACTGTGTTTTCGAATATTGCTGATAACGGTTGAATATTGCAGATAACATCGGTCCATTAGTTATCGTGACTTTTGCTATCACTTCCTGTCTGATAGGGTACCTGGCCCATTCATCCTTTTAACAAAACATTTTCCAATCAAAACAAAGCATTATCTTGCTTCTTTTTATAAATTTAAACTTGTTGTATTTTTAACAATAATTCACCTTCGTCGATTTCATTTCAGTTAGTATGTTGGCACTGTGTTCTAAAATACTTTACTCAACCTTATTACTCATTACCTTATATACCTATTACCTTATTTACTCAATATTTTACCTTTTTATTGGAAAATATTTTAAATTAGAATTAATATAAAAACTCAATAAATGTATTAAATAAATTATATTTTATTGCATCGGTTGATATTGTTTTATTAATTGTAATATATTGGCTAAACAATAACGAATTTATATTTATTTCAGTCAACTCATCGTAAGGTAAAAAGTAATCAGTTATATGGATGTCTTCATTTTCTAACTATGATAGTGAATAAGTTGTTTTTCATTATTTTATAAACTCTTCATTTTGTCTGTGACATTTTATTTTAACTGTAAAAAAATAAATATTGACCAGTTACTCTTCCACAACAACAGCAAAGTACAACTATTGGCATTTAAATTATAATTTAAATAATTATGGCCCATCTTATTATTTTTATAGATTTATTTAATAAACTCAATATGATAGAAGAATTAGGGATCGTCAAACTCATTTCATTGACATTAATTATATTTTAGCCTACTGCCTTATAACTTTCAAGATCTGTAAGACAATTATCAACTATTTTTTCTCCTTTTTTTAATATTTTTACTATTTCATTTATTTTATATTAATTTACTATTTTATATAATGTATGTAATACTTTTTTATTAAGTGAAGACAATAAAGATTATTATTTTCATGCATTTAAATAAAAATTACATCAAGCATTTAAATTAAAAATAAATTGTTATACCTCTCTAGGCCTATAGAACCATTTAAACTTTTACTTTGAGAAATAAATAGAACAACTGTTTTAAAAATAAAAGCTTGATGAACATTCAGCAGTTTCATTACAGTGTTTGAAGGGTTAAATTATGAGTATAGAACTCATTTTAAACTTTGTAGTATTTACATGAAAATTATGTTGTGTGTTAGTCCAGATAATATTGCCTCTTAAATAAGCCATGATGTTTCTGATAAGGTCTTTACAGTTGATATGTTTTTACACTGTACAATTGATAACAGTTGTTTATCTTGGGTATAAACTGTATTCAGGTGACCCTCGGAGATCTGCCCAAATTGCCGCTGATGTATCCTGCTCTCAGGCTGATGTTTGCTGAACACTACGAGGAGATGGAATTAAAGGCGATTAAAAGGCAGCTACAACAAGAACGGGAAATGGCAAAAGCATTAACGTAGCACATATTTTATTGCTGAAGATATTATGTACATAATACATATATTACTTAATATATTCTGTATTTTTGTAAAATCACAAGAAATTTATTTTTATACCCTCTACCAAAAAAAAAGTGATAGATCTTTTTATGTTTTAGGAAGTACTTAAAAATACAATGTTTTAGACAGAAATCTCTTACTTGATAGTTCTTAGTGTATATTAATTTTACTTTTTGAGCTAATTGACACCGAAACTGGCTTAGATTCTTACATATGAGACGCCGATACAACGTTGTGCGTATTTTAAGGCGAATATGAATGATGTTATGAGTGTAGTCTGGTTACTAACTGAGTCCAACTGTTCCTCAGAAAGGGAAATTTATTAATAGCCCAACAGCCAGGGTAACTAAGGGACCTTCAGCTTTATGTGGAATCTGAACTACGTAGTGTTGGTCTGATTTTCAGCTAATTGGCAAGCCTGACACTCAGTTAACTCCCCCATACATCTGTACAATGATTACCACCAACATGGACATTCCAGACTTCTGTTGTAGTGTCCACGCCGATAGCAATCATTGAGCGGACGCCATATCAGTATTGAGGGGACCGAGAATCCAACCTATCGCCTAGAATCTCCCCAAAAAATCAGTAGTCCAGGTAATACAAACATTTTAATAGAAAAAATTTTAATCCTTACTTTTGTAAGGAAATTGTGATCAAATAAGAACCAAAAATAATAAACATTCATGAACAAATGTATATGTTCATTTCCAATTATTATTTTTCAATTATATTGTTTTTTAATTATTGTATGTAAAACATATGCATATATATGTATTGATACATGTATACAACTTAAACATATATATTTGTACTATGTATAAAATTATTAATATGAAACATGGTTAGTTTAATGGCTTGATGAACTGGATTCAGCCTTGTGACACGAGATCACTTGAGATATGTAATAATATCACAAGACTTTTGAACATTTTTTCAATCTTATATCACAGCTGTTATATATATCTTTAAATTACTAAATGGTAGTCGACAAGAAACCATATGCTATGCATAGGGTTAGTAAACAGTCTGGAGACGGTTTAATATTTTTATTATTAATAGGGTTGGAGGGTTAAAACTTTGGAAATTACATTGGGAGCTGAAAACCAATTTTTTAAAGTTCTTACTGACTCATTACCTCCAATGGGGAATGGCCCACAAGGAGTCAGTAAATTTTAAATGTAACCATAGCTTGATATGCACATAACTAAAAGTGCTGTTCAAGCAAAGAGGAATGCTGCAAACTGCATTCCGTAACGACCATTCATTAAAAAATGATGATTATGCAAAAATGTTTTAGACTATGAAAAATGGAAAGTTACTGTAATTAGTTTAATTTTATTACATTTATAGTGGTTTGCAACCATATGAACATAAAATCACAAACCAAGATTGTTATAGCGTAGTGTTACCAATGAAAATGACGGTTAAACAAATATTCGTTAAAATAAGCCATAAAATTCAGCTGAAAAATATGAAAATTGCTGTAATTAGGTTAGTTTCCAGTGTAAATAGGAATTTCCAAATTAGATAGAAGTATCAAAATGATAAGCATATGGGTACCTTGATCAAAAAAGATCCCTGTATGAACAAGGCGTTATTTCCTTGTAACAATTTCAGGATAATGTTATAACATTCTTAATAAGTGATTTTATGTTCATATGGTTACAAATCACTAAGAACAATATTAAATGTAATGAAATTAAACTAATTACAGTAACTTCCATTTTCTTCAGCTGAATTTTATGGGTTATTTAAAAAAATTGTTCCATAACCGTGCAGTTTTGAAGTGCAGTTTGCAGTATTCTTCACTGCTTGACCAGCACTATCATGTGCATATCAATCTATGCTTACATTTTAAATTATCTACCAACTCCTTGTGGTCCATCCCCAATCGGAGGTAGAGAATCAGTAAGAACGGCAAAAAATTGGTTTTTAGCTCCCAATTTAATTTGTAAAGTTTTAATCCTCTTGCCCAATTAATAATAAAAATATTAAGCTGTCTCCAGACTTTTACTAACCCTGTGTATGGTTAGTATAAAAAAATTTTATTTTAAAATATATGTGATACATAATATATGAAGAAATTAATTTGATCAATAAAGTAAAGTCAAAAATTTCTTTAGTTACAACATCTTCAAGATAGAAACAAGTTAACTAGGTTAAAATGGTGTACAATATAAAAAAATAAATTATGTATATCAATGTGAAATAAAAGTGATACTTTTAAAGTTAGAAGCGAAAAGAAGCGAAACACTGGAAAAAGTTTGAAAATTCTGCGGTTTTTAGTCTCTCAAATCTGAAGCACAACCAAGAAACTGTTGCAAACTCAGATACCCATTATTCAGCACCCCCAAAAGAGTTTCTAACAATTTCCAGCTCTCGAGCAATTTTTAGTGGCCAGGCCGCTATTATAATGATAATAATTTTTATTGATCTCAAAAACTTACACACATAAACATTTTCAATCAATATGAGAAAGCCATCACATGGGCTACTGCCTGTGGATGATGGCTGAGTTCATTCAGTCAACAAATTATTACTAAATGCTAAAATATTTTATTACATGAACTAAAAAACATTATGAAACTAATAAATACTGTGAAGACATGTAAAGTTACATCTAATAATGGAAATTATCATACACTAAAAGTAAAATAGAGTTAAGGAGTTGAAGAAATGTCACTATCACTGTATACTCACACTCATGTTCAAACACTCGAAAAAAAACTTAAATTGCCACTCACGTTCAAACCACTCAGACCCTCAACACTATCATAGCATACTCACATTCAAACTACATCAGAAAAAGACACTAACATTGCACTCTGACACTCAAGTTCAAATCACTCAAAAGATGACACTCTCATTGCACACTCACATACAAACCACTCAATGATGACACTTACATTACACACTCACGTTCAAACCACTCAAAAAAATGATACTCTCACTCATTGCACACTCACTCATGATCAAACCACTAGAAGATGACACTTACATTGCACACTCACGTTCACACCACTTAATACTGACTCGCTCACATTCTCCCAAGCATACTTACCAATAAACATTCTACACATATCATACATGCTTGCTTACCTTTCTTACTCAATCACTGTCTCTCTCAATCATACCAATCGCTCCGAAAAATATGTCCAAAACCAGTTACGCTCACCGGGCTGATTGTCATGTGAGGTACCCCGACCGTAACAAGACATTGGAAGTATCCCTACCCAATCCTAGTAACCATAATATAATTTTTTTCTTAAAATATTTTACGATCAAAATTGATGGCTTTCATCTCTTGTGGAAGATTATAAAACAAAATATGAGCCAAGTACATTGCATTTGTCATATTGATTGATTTCGTTATACGAGGTATATTTACACCTATATTCACTTGGTGCCTGGTGGCGTAAGAGTGATGAACGATTTCATAAAAACTGTGGCTATGTTTGAAACTACAAAAGCAAAACTTTAATGAACAATTGTTTGACATCTAGAACTTAAAATGTTTCAAAGAGATCATCTGACGGATATGTAATTGGTTTTTTTCAAAGCTGCTTTTAAAATTGCCTTCTGCGTTATTAATAAAGGTTGAATATATGAAGAATATGCTCCTCCCCATGCAATTATTCCATATTGTAACACTGACTGTATATAAGCAAAGTATACTGTTCTTAATAACTTCAAATTTAGTGTTCTAGACAAAACTTTAAACATATACACACACTGACATAGTTTAGAATTTAAGAACTGTATATGCGCTGTCCAACTGAGTCTATTATCAAATATTATACCTAAGTACTTATACGTATCTCTCCACCCTCTCAAGAGCCCCACAAGCACAAACCACAGGACGCCCGGCTCCACAGGTATAAATATGAAGCTCGAGATCCCTAGGATCACCAGCATCGCAGGGACACTGACATATACTTAGTCTTACCTACATTCACGGTCAGCCGGTTCTGGTCAAACCACCGTTTACAGTGAGCAACTCGCATTCAGCATACTGAAAGGCCTCATCCCAGCTGTTGCCCTCAAACAACAGTGCCGTATCGTCCTCATATAAATACATTTTACCTTTGTTTAAGTTTATTTTACAGATATCATTTATATCCCTCCCCTTTAGGGGAACCGAGCCTCAGGTAAAGGGCGGGTCACAGGTGGCGGATAGTGAATGTTCCACCAGATATGGTGGACAGCTGCGAATAAGGGGTAACCCGAATAAGCAGTCCCAGACCGAGGCGGCAGCACCGGAGGGCGTGGGAGGGTGATCTGTGGCGGGGTCACACTCAGCAAGTCCACATGAGCCCGATGATAGTGCTGTGTCATGGCGAGGAAGTGCCGCCATCAAATAAGCACTGCCCGCACTGCCTTGTACGATAGGGTTTGGGTACCCGAAGGCTAGGAGAAGGTCACTCTGATGTAACACCGAGGCCAGGCCAACGTCTTGAAGCTGCAGTGAAAGCAATTGGCCTAGGAGAAGAAGACTCTGATCACAAACTCCTGGCCCTCCAGGTTGGGGGTTGGGCGCTGGGCTGACAACCCGCCTCATAAAAAATCACAATGTTACGAAACACCAACAAAAAATAGCCTCGGAAATTGGACAGGAAAACCGGATTAAGACCCGGCTTAGTTTAAAACAGTTACGAATTGGCACTTGGAATGTAAGAACATTAGCAACACCTGGAACTAGTGACATATTAGCAGAAGAACTGGATAAATACAAAATGGACATCGTAGCACTACAGGAGACCCGATGGCCCTTGGCAGGCAGGATAAACACAAAGAAGTACCTGATCTACTATAGTGGCTGTGAAGAAAATAGGTTTTATGGAGGAGTAGGTTTTGCAATAAAGAAAAAATTAGCTGAAGCGGTGATACATTTTGAACCATTAAGCAATAGAATGTGCAATATTAGGATAAGAGGAAAATTTAATAACTTATCTTTAGTTAGTATTTATGCTCCAATGGAAGAAGCAGATGAAGACAAAAAAGATGATTTCTATGATCTACTAGACAAGTTGGTGGGGAAGTTACCAAATTTTGATAACAAAGTTATATTAGGAGATGCAAATGCTAAGATAGGGAGAGAGGAGATCTGGAGCCCAGCGATTGGAAAAGAAAGCCTTCACCAAAACTCCAATGATAATGGAACAAGATTAGCAAGCTTCGCCCTGGCAAATAACTACAAAATATCAAGCACGATGTTTCCAAGAAAGGACATACATAAGTACACTTGTACATCACCAAATGGAGTTACCAAAAACCAAATTGATCATGTGCTAGTTGACCAAAGACATAAAAGCAGCATAACGAACGTTAAGAGTTTTAGGGGGGCAGAATGTGGAACTGACCACTCATTAGTTGTAGTGAAGATGACACAAAGAATAGCTACTCAGAGAAGAAAAGAGGAAAGACAAGAAAGACTTATAGACACCGAGAGGCTCAAATGCCACAGTATAGTTGAAAATTTTAAACTTAAACTTGAAAACAGATTCAAACTTCTAGAAGAGGTGGACGAAAATGATAATATAAACAATAACTGGAACAACTTCAAGGAAGCAGTTTTAGACTCGGCAGAAGAAGTATGTGGCAGAAAGAAGAAGAAAAAGAACAAAAAGCCATGGTTTGACCATGAATGTGAGCAAATGGTTGAAGAAAGAATTGTTAGGAAAAAGACCTGGATGAATAGTAACAGCATAGAACACAGAGAGAGTTACAACAAGTCAAATAGGGATACCAATAGGTTATTGAAGAGGAAAAAACGGCTATATATAAATAGCTTGCTGGATAAAGCCGAAGAAGATAACACAACAAACAACTCAAGAGACTTCTTTAGAAAAGTAAGATTTTTCAAAAAAGGATTCACCCCCCGCTCTTACGGAGTTAAGAGTAAAGATGGCACATTAATTACGGAAAGCCAAAAAGTCCTTGAAAGGTGGAAAGAATATTTCAGTGATCTACTTAATGTCAACAGAGGAGATGAAACAACAAAACAAGATAATGAATGTAGCTATTACCATGTACAACCAAACCTGGAACCACCAACCAAACAAGAAGTGGAAAACGCAGTAAAGACACTGAAAAATAACAAGGCTCCAGGAAAAGGTGAAATTACAGCAGAATTACTAAAAAAAGGAGGAATGTAGTAATTGAGAAACTGTGGAAGTTAATACTTAAAATATGGGAAAAGGAAGAAATGCCAACTGAGTGGCAAGAGGCAGTAGTTGTACCCATACATAAAAAGGGAGAAAAAGAAGAGTGTGGAAACTATAGAAGCATCTCATTGCTAAGTATCCCCTATAAAGTCCTGACTAAAATTATTCTAAATCGACTTGAATGCTACTCAAACGAAATAATTGAAGAACACCAGGCAGGCTTCATCAAAGGTAGGTCCACTACAGACCAGATATTTTTACTGAAAGAAATTGTAGCCAAGTACTGGGAATATAACAAAGAATTTTATGCCATCTTCATTGACTTCCAAAAAGCTTACGACAGCATTGACAGAGGAAGATTATGGGTACAGTTAGAAAAATTTGGAATCCCCAGAAAACTGATAAACCTGTCTAAAATGAGTGTTACCGAGTCAAGATGCTCCGTGAGAATAAATGGACAAAACAGCGAAACCTTCAAAGTAAACTCAGGAGTCAGACAGGGGGATGGCCTTTCCCCAATATTATTCAACATGGCCCTAGAGGAGGCCCTTCAGAAGACAAAAGAAATGAACCTGGGTGTTAAAGTAGGAGGAAAACTGAACATTCTAGCATTTGCAGATGACGTAGCTATAATGGCAGAAAAGCTAGAGGATCTAACTACGCTGACCAAGGTCTTCATAACAGAAGCAGAAAAAATAGGGCTGAAGACAAACGATCCAAAAACCAAATTCATGTACTTTACAAGAGACCAAAATTACACCCAAGACCCCCTACGAGTTGATGGTCATGAATTCGAACAAGTACCGGAATTGAAATACCTCGAAGTCACAATTTCAAATAAAAACGCAGAAGAAATTGAGATACAGCAAAGAATACATTCAGCCAACAGATGCAGTTATGAATGCAATAGATTACTATCTTCCAAGTCATTGTCACACAAAACAAAAATTAGGTTGTACAAATCAATAGTCATCCCAGTTTTGCTCTATGGATCTGAAACGTGGATACTAAATAAGAAAGAAGAAAAAAACTAATTGTCTTCGAAAACAAAGTCTTGGGAAAGATATATGGGCCCACATATGACCAAGGGGAGTGGAGAAGGAAACACAACAGGGAGATTAGAGACCTGTATAACGACGCAGACATTGTGAGTGAGGTCAAAAGTAGAAGACTAAGGTGGGCTGGGCATGTGTTGAAGAGGAGAGAAGAGTCCCAACTAAAGAAAGTTAGCAAAAATAACCCTGAGGGAAGGCGACCTCGTGGGAGGCCAAAACAAAGATGGTGGGACCAGGTTAGGCTAGATATACAGCGAGTTGGAGCCATGGAAGAGAATGCAGAGGACAGGTCAATCTGGAGAGGCTTTGTTGGTGCGGCTAAATATCACCTGCGATATAGATGGCCCTGGGAGTAAGTAAGAGTATATCATTTATATATATCGAGAACAATAGAGGCCCAAGGGTACTACCCTGTATAAACCCATATCGCAAGGACTTAGTCTCACTCCCAGAACCCTTGACATATACTAACTGTTCCCTATCTTTCAAATAGCTCTTGAACCAATCTATTGCATTCCCTCTGAATCCAAGAAAATGTAATTTACTAATCAATATATCTCCATCTAAGGAATCAAAGACCTTTTCCAAGTCAATAAAGATTAATAAAATGTGTGAACTGTTTGCTAAATTGATGTGTATTTGATTTTCTAAATTAAAAATTGCGTCATCATAATTTAAGTCACTTCTAAACCCAAACTGATTGTTCCTGATAATTTTAATGTCAAATAAATATTTAACTAATTGCTTTTTACACATTTTTTTAGTACCTTGCCCACTACGCTCAGCAATGATATAGGTTGATAATTGGAACATTGTCCTTTATCCCCCCTTTAAATAACGGAATAACTCTTGCTACTTTAAAATAATCTGAATAAACACCTTTTTCAATACTGATATTCACAACATTCAAGAGAGCCACTTTTAATTGGTTCAAATTTAGTTTTATAACATTTGCGTGTATATACCCCCAGTGCTGAGCCACACGCAACTAATTGACACAAGCCT